>ML813625.1:61712-87695 GCA_009831015.1 Picea engelmannii | reverse complement strand
TGTTTGAAGTACTTAGTGTTGGATAAATTTATATTTTCGACAAACTAGTTCAGTGTTATTTAACTAACTAGTTCTATTTTTGACTTTCTATTTAGACCATCACTTTTATGCATGCATGCATTCCTAAGGAAAGCTAACTTCTTTACTGATTTTATTAATTATGGAGTTTTATGCCCTATATTTTAGTGTATTCCACTCACTCATTGTATCATATTGATCATCATTGTATAAATCATCATTCATTGATTGACTCATTGGAGTAGTGTGAATATATTTGCTCATTCTTCCATATTGTATCTCTTGCCCTTTTCTTGATAAGATTTGTTTGTACTTTCTTTAGCTAGAACTCCTGTGTAGGTTTCTATGAAAAATTGACATGGTATCAAAGCTAAGCTACTTGGAGAAATCCAGATAAGCCAAAGAATAAGGAAAATCAGAGTTATAGTGAGTAGATTATGTGTAAAAAACAAAGGGCTATCTCCCAAAATATTAACTTTTCAAGGAAACAACTTGCGTTAGAAGTAAATCAACCCATTTTGCAAGTTAGTTTTCAACCATTTGGATAAATTACACACCTCTTTCTCAAAAAGGAATCTAAAAGATTGCCTCTTGAAACTCATACAAATTTTCCATTTAAAGTGCCTCTTTTTGTAACGATTTCTCAAAAAATATTAACTTTATGAGAAAACAACCTGTGTAAGAAGTAAATCGACCCTTTTTGCAATTGGGTTTTCAGACATTTCGAGAAATTCCTTAATGTTTTCTCAGAAAGGAAGCCAAAATATCTCCTCCTAAAACTTATACAAATTTTTCATTTGATGTGCCCTTTTCGCAACCATTTCTCAATATTTTCACTTGCAGATTGAGAGTGAATTTTAGGTGTTCTCAGAAATAGTGAGAGAGATAGATATGACACCAATTCTTCAATCAAAATTGGTAATTATTCTCACACCATACAATTATCTTGAATGGAAACCAAAGGTAGAATTCCAACTCAGAAGGAAAGGATTGTACAACTTGATGATGTGGACATAAGCAAAACCTACATCAACAATTGAGAAGACCAAATGGATGAACCGAAAGGATGCGGCCACATGAATTATTATTGAAATGATTTCATCTAATTTATGGTTCCATGCTTCTACATGAAAGACTCCAAATGCGATATGGACCACCTTGAAAAGTCTCTTTGGAAAGAAGGATCATATGATAGGTCATATGATTGAGGTAGAGTTCAATAACTTAGATCCTAAAATCTTTGATAATATACAATATTTCTTTACCAATTTTAAATATTTATATTGAGATTGGAATCTTGTGGTATTGATAAGTCTAAACAAGTGGACCAAATTATTTTAACAATCTTGGCCAAGCTAGGACCAGAATATGATATCTATGTTCCCACTTTCCATTCTGGCATGTATCTTATGGGAACAAATTGGAATAGTCCTACCATGGATCAATTTATTTATTCTCTCACACATGAGAAGGAAAAAATCATTGATATGGGTCTAATCAAGGATCCCAAACCGCATGCACTCACCATTCCTGATGGAAAATAATTATCCAAATAAAACGGAAAGGAGAAACATACCGAGAGGAAGGGATATTCCAAACCCTTCAACGATTCTTCAGGTTCCAAAGAATCTTTAGATTCCAAGAAGAATAAGAAGGGAAAGAAGTGTACTTAATGAAATAAACCAAATCATGAATAATCCACATTTATGAAGAAGAAATTAAATCTTATGGAACAGGTACTTCAACAAAACAACCTTGGAAAATTCATTCCATAAGGAGTCAAGAAGCAAAAGGAAGAAGATCTCTCTCCTAAGAAAGGTAATCATCATGCTCTTGTTTCAATTAATTCCTCATATGATTAATGGAGTATAGATTCTGGCACATCACATCATATGGAAGAAAAAAAGGAAGTTTTTACTTCTTTGATTTCATGCTCAAGAACTCCTATTCTCATGGAGGATGATACTCCAGTAGCAGTAGCAGGAGAGGGAAGAGTGTAACTCCATAATTTCATTTTTGAGAATGTTTTACATGTTCCAAATCTTTCTAAATGTTCTCTCGGTTTATTAGATCACTCAGAAAGGTAAAAGGGTTGAATTTATAGAAGATTCATTTTATGTACTTGACATGCATGACAATTCCATTATTGCAATTGGTGAGGTAGATCACAGATCAAGGTTGTATAAATTCACTAAGTTTGTTGATGAATCCTCCTCCTTTATACTTACACATAAGGAGAGTACTTTTCATGCACCTCCAGTTCAACATGTAGATACTCTTATTCTTCCATCATTTCCAGACATCAGAGATGATTCCATACACTGAAATTTTGTACATGGAAATGAGCAGGTAGTATAGCCAGATAAGAAGACAACACCGAAGATTTAGAAAATTCCCAAGAGGGAACAATTCACACTTTAGGCAACAAGTGTCCTTGTAGGGAATCCATTGGATTCAATGAGGACTCGATCTCATCATGAGGAGCCTTCTCATGTACTTTCATATTATGAACCTATGATTCCCATGCATTGTTATATGGTTCAATCTTCATATCCACATACCTACAGTAAGGATGTGGGAAATCCATTATGGAAAGCATCCATGCAGAAGGAGTATGACTCACTCCTAAATAATCAGACTAGGAATCTAGCTGCACTTCAACTAGAAAGGAATATTTTCAGGTGCATATGGTTCTATACGATCAAGAGGTACAAGGCTCGACAGGTTTCCAAAGGAATTCATTAGATCCATAAATATTTCTACATCTTCAAGAACACTTTCAGTGAGAAGAAGTTTCAAAATTTATGGGATCATCCTCGAGTGAAGAACACAGTTTCCTAGCAGTTGCCTTTTCTTCTTTTGATGCATTGTCTTTTAAGTGGGGGGGTTGGAGATATTTCTATTTTCAACACACTAGTTCAATGGTAGTTAAATGGCTAGTTCTATTTTAGACTTTCTATTTAGATCATGACTATTATGAAGGCATGCATTACTAAGGAAAGATAACTGCTTGATTTCTTTTCTTAATTATGAAATTTTATGCCCTATATATGAGTGCATTCCACTCATTCATTGTATCATATTGATCATCATTGTATAAATCATCATCCACTGATCAACTTATTGGAGTAGTGTGAATATATTTTTCCATTCTTCCATATTGAATATCTCATCCTTTTCTTGATAAGCTTTATTTGTACTTGCTTTATCTAGATCTCTTGTGCGGGTCTCGATGAAACATTGACACTTAGAGGTTGGAATATTAAAAATTCATGTCAAGGTTGGTATTAGACTTAGTCTAGTTTATTAGGAATTAATCATTTTCTCAATGTAAAGAGGATAGAAATTAGACAAATCCACATCATTAAGCATGTGTGGTTTCTCCCTACATTATATGCATACAAATTTATAAATAAATTTTGAGTTCTTATATCATATCAATTTTTTTTTGTTAGAAGTATTATGCTATTGCTTTTGAGATAATGTCAGATATTCTGATTTGAATCACTAATCATTGAGTACTCAACACACTCTATTGTGTTTACCCATAAAAACAATCCATTTCAAAAAATGGGTTCCCCCTATTCTAATGTTTTTACAAGGCACTTTATGTTTAATTTATTGAAAAGGTGTTGATATGGGGATGTTGTCCCTGTTTCTTATACAATCTATGAGTCCCTCCTTTAATTACTATATGTAGATCACAACTAAACAATGGACTCATTTCTACGTCAATCAACCCTCCTTCTTGTAAATCTATCGTTTCCTACACTTATTGCAGTCACATAAAACTTATCCCCAACTTAATATGCTTGGGGAACTTCAAAATTGTTCCCTTTTGCCTAAGTATTGTAATTTTTTTGAACCTATAAAGAATAAATCTAGATATAAAATACTAGACAAATTTGTAGATAGAAATTGAGAAAGAAGGAGAGAAAGAATAGAATAATTATGATTAACCATATTCCACACTCAAAGAGTGAATAATTTACAATAGATATAGGATACATGAGTAAATAATGCACCATAGTGGTGGTATAGAGTGATATGGACACACACCAGTAGTTACAGGAGTAAATTGTCACCTAGTCTAGTCTCTCAGGCAGTTACGGGAGTGAACTGCCACCTAATTTGGGTTAACTAGTCTATTAGTCTTCAGTTAACTGTCTGAAATAGAGTGAAGTGAGGAGGAGATTAGGTAATCATGAGTAATTCTCTAGTCTGTAGATGAACCCAAGGACAATCCACATTAGCTGGTGATGATCCCAATGCTACATGGTGATAATCCTAATGTAGCATCTAGACGCCACTCAACTGATCAAACTGAAGTGAAAACTGAAGACAATATTCTCCCTAGATAAATAAACATTATTCCTAAAATATAGGAGACTAAATAATGAATAATAAACAAGGAAAAACCTTAGGAAAAAGAAATCCAAGGTGTGTATGAAGTAACTCCAACACCCCCCCTGAACATCACTATGGTGAAAATAAAGAATGGGTCCCACCAATGAGTCCATGTTAGGTACCCAAATACAAAAGATACACTAAAATAAACGAGGAACGAGGTAAAAAATCATGGGAACACCCCCCACGCCCCCCCCGCCCCTTCAAATTACAATGTATAAAAAAAATTAAAAATGAGAAGGAACAAAAAGTAGATGTTAAGGAACCATGTCCTTCACTCCAATAAGACCTCGCAACTATGCAAGTTTGTGCTCGTTGAATATTTTTTTAAAGATGTAGATGTATGCATGGATTTGATGAAGTATATGAACCATTGATTTTTCCACACATATCCACTTTCTCTTCTTGCAATGAAGAAGATCTAAATAAAGTTTGGATGAAATTTTGAAAATTGTGTAGTCGTTTTCGGAAGAACGATGAAATTTTGTTGATTTTAAAATGATCATAAATTCACTTCCCAAACTCTGTTTCAGACGATTTGTTTTCATAAATTGGGTATTTGATGCAGGAGCATCGTCAGCAGCAAGCGAGCGTGGGACAAACGCCATCACATTTTTGTCACATGTTGAAATTGTTTGCAATATTTTGAAAGTATGGATGCACTGACTTTAATGTAATAGTTAAGAAAGGCGTACTTTCATATTGTAAACAGATCTTGAGTGATCCTCTCTCATCTATAGGATGAAAAGGAATTTATGCATAATTAATGTAAGTAGGTAGATTTAAATTCTAGACTCGACAGTTTTAGGAGCTAGAGGGAAAACGACTATAGACACCCTCATCTTGTATCATTTGTAACATTATTAAGAATATCAATAGAGCATAGAGGAGAAGAAGTAGAGAGTTGTGTAGAAGAACCCATGTATAGAAGTTCTGAAATTAATATATATGAATCTTTGATTCAGACTCATGGTGTTCTAATACTTTCTGTGTATACATGTTGAATGTTATGCTTATGGTTGTTTTACTCTTTCTGTTATACATTTGATTTTATACTGTGTATGTATGATTTCATGTTAAGTATTTGAAGTCTGAGAGAGAGAGTAAGGGAATGAGTTTCAATTGTTTTTCTTCTTGAGTAAAAGTTCCTGCAAGGAGTGCAGTGAAGCGTCCACAAGGAGTGCGTTGACGGGTTCAGAGTTCACCTCTGAAATCTCAGGAGGGATGCCGTTGTTCTCATTTTTCTTACAAGTGAAATGCAGGAACAGAAGTCATGCAAGGTGTGCGTAGGTTGGTTGTAAGTTTATAACTTATCAACCAAGGGGAGGATTGAAAGTCTGTTGTCGCAAGAGTTGCATAGAGTCAAAAGAACTCAAATAATTAGACGTATTTGAACAAGTACCGCAAGGAGTGCGTGCAGAAATCTCATAGGAGATTTAAGTAGGTGAAAGAAAGCTCAGGAGAGTTGGCGTCTTCAAGGTGTTTGAGGAGAAGAAGGGAAATTTATCCATCGTGTAGGGGATAGGTTCCAAAAGAGAGTCGTAGGGTCAATTTAGAACCAGAGATATTTGAAGAAGGAATTTGGACGGTCAGAGTTCTTTGAGAAGAATTCCTAAAATAGCGAGAGTCGTAGGAATTACATGAGCTGCAAGGTGGACAAGGGGCCTTTGATATTGACTTATTGGTACGTTATATCATTTCGACAATTCGGGGTTCGAAAATCCGAAGTGTAAGCCAAATCCTTCGCTGATCAAGTCCCCGAAATGCGAATAGAAGTTTTCATGTGTGGAAGTAAGGGGAAGCAAGTATAAGTGTTTCAGAATTTGGGAAATCGGGGATTGAGAAGACATAAGTTTGGGGTCAAGAGTTTCAAACTCCTGATACCCGAAAACCCGAAACAGGGAGAAGGCGACATGTGGAAGGATAGGAGACTTCCTATCGAGGTTCACAAAAGCAGAGGAGGAGAAATACCATTTTGGTATTTTGGAACTTTGGAGACTGGAAGAAGGAGGTGACAGATTATTCAATCCTTATCATATCGGACTCTCGGTACGAGAAAGTCCGAAAGGAATTTAGAAGATGTCATTTCAGCATTTCAGGGTTCGAAGGTTCGAGAGCCCCGAGGACGTAGTGGAAGTGATTTTCGGTGGTTGAAATCCTGAAACCGTGAAGAGTAAGGGAGGACCGGAACATTTTCATTTCGGTAAATTGGAAGTCGGAAGTTCGGGACTCCAGGGTCGAGAGAAGAGTTGCATGTCATTGCAAATCCTGAATTTGCGAAAGCCTAAAAGCCGAAATTGACATAAGGAAAGGAAAGTACTAGTATTTAAGGGTTTTGGAGGTCGAAGAGGTAAGGTGCTTGACCACGATATTCATGAATTCACGAAGTCTGGTATCCCGAAATAAAAGAGGAAATTTCTTCAAGGTTTGTTGTGGGTTGATTTCCCGAAAGGGAAATAGAAGAGCCAGTCGAGCTCTCGGGCCGAAAGGGGAAGATCCTGTGCGGACTCCAGCCTGAGGGTATTGGGGGTCTACGTTAGTTGTGGTATCAGAGCCCTTCTCTATTTGTATATTTCAGATAAAGGTTGCAAGAAATATTTACAACCATGCCACCAAGAAGAAGAGACAGGCAAACACCCAATCAACCAGAGGAAAGGGAAATGCCAAGAAGGAGGGGTAGGCAATTACCTAAGCCGCCAAGGGAAAGAGAGATGCATGAACTATGTGCCAGGATTGATGCCATGGAGACAACACAGAGGCGCACAACTGATGTTGGAGATATCAGTGAGTCTGAAAGTGAAAATGAAGCTGGACATGGAGGAGAATAAGTTGCAGCTGAGGATGCAGCAAAATAACGGCTATTCAGGGTTGTTGCAAGGATAGGTGCCAGGGAAAAAATGGACATCCCAGTATATGAAGGAAACCAGGATGTTGAAGAGATTCTAGACTGGATTAGAGCTCTGGATAAGTATTTTGACTATGAATATGTCGAGGAAGACAAGAAGGTCAAACATGTTGTCACAAGACTTAAAGGGCATGCAACATTATAGTGGGATGAATTGCAGGCTGACAGACACTACAAAGGAAAGCAGAAAATCAAGAGTTGGGATAGAATGGTTGCGAAGATGAAGGAAAAATTCATACCCAAGGATTACCAAATCACTTTGTTTCGAAGGATGCATAATTTGAGACAGAAGATGATGTCAGTGAAGGAGTACACTGAAGAATTCTACAAGCTAAACATCAGGGCAGGTCATCGTGAAAGTGATGATGAAAAGGTTGCCAAATATATGAATGGTCTGAGATATGACATCCAAGATGAGATGAGCATGATGACCATCCGAACGGTGGAAGATGCTTATCAGATGGCTCTGAAGGCTGAAGAGAAGCTGAGCTAAAAGAAAAGTCAAAGAGGGCGAGGCAGAAGTCAAGCCAGAGGCAAAACAATTGCCCAAGACAAAAATTAGAAACCTAAGGAAGAGTGGAAGAAACCTCAAACTCAACCTAAGAGAGGTGGAAACTCACAGAGAGGACAGTATGCAGACATAAATACTTTTCCTCGAACTAGAGGAAGAGGTGGCGAGATAAAATTCTTTACTTGCGGGAAGAATGTGCATAAGTCTTATGAATGTCTAGATAATAATAAAGAAGGAGGTGAAACTCACATTGTCGAAGCACAAAGATGGAATGTTGAGGCAGAATACAATGAAGGTGGAAGATCACTGATGATGATAAAAGTTCTCTTAACGCCAGAGAAGGAGGTAGAAAATCCAGTCGAAAGGAACAAACTTTTTCGAATTGCTTGCAAGACCAAAGATAGGGTATGCAAGGTCATCGTGGATAGTGGTAGCACAGACAATCTCGTTTCTACAGAGATGGTAGAAAAGCTGGAGCTGGAGACTATTGAACACCCAAGCCCATATAGAGTTTCGTAGATACAAAAAGGGCATCAGGTAAATGTCACTAAACAATGTTTAGTTGAGATTAAAAAAGGAGGATATAAGATGAAATACTATGTAATGTCATTCCCATGGATTTTTCTCATCTATTGCTAGGTAGACCGTGGCAATATGACAAGAATGTGATTCATGATGGGAGAAAGAACACATACACCCTGGAGAAGAATGGAAGAACTCACATGTTGTTGCCAATTAAGGATAAAGAAGTGACAACAGAGGTAAGCAACATTGTACTTCTCATGAGTGGGAAGGAACTTCTTAAGGAGGATAAGAAGAAGGAAGACACACAATTCATTGTGGTCAGAAAGCCTAGAATTTTTTTGACCAGCACAAGAGTGGATGATTTACCAAGGGAAATCCAACAGCTACTGGAAGAGTTTGTTGATATAGTAGTGGACGAACTACCTCATTCATTGCCACCTATTAGGAGTATAATTCATCACATCGATCTTATACCTGGAGCTAGTTTACCAAAAAAAACAGTGTATAGATTGACGCCACAGGAGAATGAAGAGGTCAAGATACAAGTCCGGGACTTAATGGACAAAGGATTGGTTAGAGAAAGCTTGAGTCCATGTGTTGTTCCGACAGTGCTTAGCCCAAAGAAAGATGGAGGCTGGAGGATGTGTACAGACTCAAGGGAAATTAACAAGATTACCATTAGGTATAGATTTCCATTGCCAAGGATGGATGATTTGATGGATTGTTTGAGTGGAGCCAATTTTTTTTTCAAAGAATGATTTGAAAAGTGGTTATCATCAAATTCGAATGAGAGAAGGTGATGAATGGAAGACAACATTCAAGACAAATGAAGGGTTGTATGAATGGCTTGTTATGCCATTTGGCTTAACAAATGCACCTAGTACTTTCATGAGGTTGATGAACGAAGTCTTGAAGGAGTTTATAGGAAAATTCGTCATTGTATATATTGACGATATACTGATTTTCAGTAGAACAGAAAAGATTACAGCAAGAAAAGTTGCTGATAAACATGAAGAAATCATCATTCATGAAGACAGAGCTCATTTATTTGGGGTTTGTTATTTCGGTAGATAAGTTGAAAATGGATCCAGATAAAGTGGAGGTGATTAAGAATTGGCCATCGCCAAAGAGTATATTTGAAGTTAGAATATTTCATGGATTGGCTAGTTTCTACAGAAGATTTATCAGGAATTTTAGTGGAATTAGTGCACCGATGATGGACACGGTGAAGAAAAGACATAAATCGTTTCACTGGACGAAAGAAGTAGAGAAAAGTTTCAATTTGTTGAAAAAGAAAATTACTGAACAACCAATTTTGGTGTTGCCATATTTCAACAAGACGTTTCAAGTCAAGTGTGATGCAAGCGGATTTGCCATAGGAGTAGTCTTAAGCCAAGACAATAGACCAATCGCGTACTTCAGTGAGAAACTGAATGAAGCGAAAGTGAAGTACTCCATGTATGATAAGGAATTTTGTGTGGTCATACAGGCACTGAAAAAGTGGAGGCACTATTTGGTTCCTAAAGAGTTCATTTTGTACAGTGATAATCATGCCTTATAATTTGTAACTCAGCAGGATAAATTGAACCAGAAGCATGTTAAATGGGTTGAATACATGCATAATTTTACTTTTGTAATTAAACATATTTATGGAACTGCTAACAAATTTGTTGATGCTTTCAGCAGGAAGAGTTTGCTTATGCAGGAGTTCAGAGTCAAAAATTGGGTTTTGATAATCTTAAGGACATGTACAACGATGATCCAGATTTCAAAGAGGCGTATGAGGCATCTGAGAATCCAATTCTCATGGACAGAAGTCAATGGACTGAATATATGATCCAAGGTGAATTACTATTCAGAGGAAATCAACTGTGTATTCTAAAATGCTCCATGAGGGAGAATCTGTTGAAGGAAAAACACAGTGGAGGATTGGCCAGATATTTTGGTCATGATAAAACATTCTCGAAATTAAATAGCTCATATTTTTGGCCAGGGAAGAGGACCGATGTCAAAAGGTTTGTGGATATATGTAGAATTTTTCATCACTCAAAGGGAAAAAGACAAAATACAAGGTTGTATCATCCATTACCCATACCAGAGAGGCCGTGGGATGCAGTGAGCATGGATTTTGTGTTGGGGTTGCCGAGGACACAAAGAGGATTCGAATCAATCTTTGTAGTTGTAGATTGATTTTCAAGAATGGCACACTTTATACCATGTCAGAAAACCAGTGACGCGACTCATATCGCGAACCTGTTTTTCAAAGAAGTCGCCAGACTTCACGGCTTACCAAGGAGCATAGTTTCAGATCAAGACACTAAGTTCGTAGGACATTTCTGGAGGACATTATGGAAGAATCTGGGGACAAGTTTTTCTTTTAGCTCATCTTATCATCCTCAGATAGATGGACAAACAAAAGTTGTAAATAGAAGCTTGGGAGATTTTCTAAGGAGCCTAGTGACTGAACACCACAGTCAGTGGGATCACATTCTGCCACAGGTAGAATTTTCTTACAATGACTCATTCAACAGAAGCACAGGGCAAAGTCCATTCCAAATAGTGTATGGAATGCATCCAAGAGGAGTTTTTGAATTGAAAGATTCAGAACGGAATGAAACTATAAGTGCTAGTGCAGAGGATTTTGCAGAAGCAATGAAGGAACTTCACAGCCAAGTGAGGGAACATTTGGAAAATTTGAGTCAAGAGTATAAACGCAGAGCAGATCAACACAGGAGAGAACTTCAATTTGAAGTTGGTGATCTAATTCTTGCACACCTGAGGAAAGAAAGGTTCCCAAGGGGAACATATAACAAACTGAAAATGAAGAAGATTGGACCATGCAAGATCGTAAAGAAATTTGGGGCAAATGCACATGAGATCGAATTACCCGATGGGATCGAAATTTCACTGATATTCAACATATAAGATTTGTGCCCTTAGAAATATGAAGAAGTAGGAGCAAACAGTGAACAGACAGAGGTTCAGTGGGCTAAACAAATGCCTATAGCTGAAAAGCCACAGATGGAAAATATACTTGACAAGAGAGTCAGCAAGAGGACTAGGAGAAAAGAGTATTTTGAATACTTGGTCAAATGGAAGGGACATCCAGTTGAAGATGCCAGTTGGGAGAATGAAGCATAAATTCATAAGCATGGATAGACAATGCAAGAGCTCATGAAAAGGAGTCTGTGAAAATTTTCAAGCAAGGGAGTATGATGTAGGAGCATCGTCAGTAACAAGTGAGGCGTGGGACAAACACCATCGCATTTTTGGCACATGTTGAAATTGTTTGCAATATTTTGAAAGTTTGGATGCACAGACTTTAATGTATAGTTAAGAAAGGAATACTTCCATGTTGTAAACATATCTTGAGCGATCCACTCTCATCTGTAGGATGAAAATGCATTTATGCATAATTAATGTAAGTAGGTAGATTTAAATTCTAGATTAGACAGTTTTAGGAGATGGAGGGAAAATGACTATAGACACCCTCATCTTGTATCAGTTGTAACATTATTAAGAATATCAATATAGAATAGAGGAGAAGAAGCAGAGAGCTGTGTAGAAGAACCCATGTACAAAATTTCTGAAATTAATATATATTAAGATTTGATTCAGACTCATGGTGTTCTAATATTTTTTGTGTATACATGTTGAATGTTATGCTTATGGTTGTTTTACTCTTTCTATTATATGTTTTATTTTATGTTGTGTATGTATGATTTAATGTTAAGTATTTGAAGTCTAAGAGAGAGAGTAAGGGAATGAGTTTCAATTGTTTCTCTTCTTGAGTAAAATTTACTGCAAGGAGTGCAGTGAAGCATCCACAAGGAGTGCGTTGACGGGTTTAGAGTTCACCTCTGAAAGATCAGGAGGGATACCGTTGTTCTCATTTTTCGTAGAAGTGCAAGTCATGCACAAAATCCATGCAAGGTGTGTGCAGGCTGGTTGGAAGTTAAGAACTTATCAACCAAGGGGAGGATTGAAAGACTGTTGTCGCAAGAGTTGCACAGAGTCAAAAGAACTCAAATACTTAGACGTATTTGAAGAAGTGTCGCAAGGAATGTGGGCAGAAATCTCATAGGATATTTAAGTAGGCGAAAGAAATCTCAGGAGATTTAGCGTCTTCAAGGTGTTTGAGGAGCAGAAGGGAACTTTAGCCATCATGTAGGGGATAGGTTCCAGAAGAGAGTCACAGGGTCAATTTAGAACTAGAGATCTTTGAAGAAGGAATTTGGACGGTCAGAGTTCTCTGAGAAGAATTCTCGAAATAGCGAGATTCGTAGGACTTATAGGAGCTGCAAGGTGGATAAGGGGCCTTTGATCTTGACTTATTGGGACGTCAGATCATTTCGACAATTTGGGGTTCGAAAATCCGAAGTGTAAGCCAAATCCTTGGCTGATCAAGTCCCCGAAGTGCGAATAGAAGTTTTCGTGTGTGGAAGTAAGGGGAAGCAAGTATAAGTGTTTTAGAATTTGGGAAATCAAGGATTGTGAAGACATAAGGTTGGGGTCGAGAGTTTCAAACTCCTGATACCCAAAAGCCCGAAACAAGGAGAAGACAACACGTGGAAGGACAGGAGACTTCCTATCGAGGTTCATGAAAGCAGAGGAGGAGAAATACCATTTCGGTATTTCGGAACTTTGGAGATCGGAAGATGGAGGTGACAAAGTATTCGATCCTTAGAATATCGGACTCCCGGTACGAGAAAGTCCAAAATGAATTCAGAAGACGTCATTTCATCATTTCGGGGTTCGAAGGTTCGAGATCCCCGAGGATGTAGTGGAAGCTCTTTTTTGTGGTTGAAATCCAGAAATCGTGAAGAGGAAGGGAGGACCGGAACATTTTCATTTTGGTAAATCGTAAGTCGGAAGTTCGAGTCTCCAGGGGTCGAGAGAAGAGTTGCACGTCATTACAGCTCCTAAATTTGTGAAATCCTAAAAGATGAAATTGACATCAGGAAAGGAAAGTACTAGTATTTCGGGGTTTCGGAGGTCGAAGAGGTAAGGTGCTCGACCACGGGATTCGCGAATTCATGAAGTCCGGTATCCCAAAATAAAAGAGGAAATTTCCTCAAGGTTTGTTGTGGGTTGATTTCTCAAAAGGGAAATAGAAGATCCAGTCGAGCTCTCAGGCCAAAAGGGGAAGATCCTATGCAGACTCCAGCCTGAGGGTATTGGGGGTCTGTGTCAGTATTTTCCCAAGAAGAATTCAAATATCCAATTTGGTTTTGCAAATTTAGCTCAAAATATATTAGAATTGAGTCTGATGTGCGCAACTCCCTTTTTGTCTTCTAAGATGCATGCATTGCACATGGAAAAATGTCTTCATGTGACCCATGATATGCATTCCATATATCTTCCACATAAAATTTAGAAAACAAATACGAAATGGAGTAGACATCATCTTCAATTAATGGAATACAAATTTGTGCAAATACTTTTGTAGAAGACTCTTCATAATAAGAGGCTTGATCTTTTGATGGCTTCTCTTCTGGCTCTGTTTGCTCAACCTCCTGGATGAAATATTCATAATCTTCTTTATTCCCAAATAGAACCTCCAATATGGTCCATAATTCATTTGGAGTTGATTCTTGTGAGTCATCTTATACTCGATTAAGAATTTCATGAGAAATAAACCAGAGGATGCATCCTATGGCCATATCTTGTCTATTGATAAAATCATTTTTCCCATTGGCAGAATCAGGATCTACTTCCATTTCCATAGTTATTTGGTACAAGCCTTTACATCTGAGTAGAAGAATAATTTTTGGCTTCCACTCCAAATAGTTATGAGGAGTGAGAAGTATTGTCGGTGAATAATCCATCTTTTTTGCGTTCTTCAATCTTCAATACCTGCAAAAATAATTGGAGTAGATTTTTCTTAGCAGTACGTTGACTCTGATACCATGTAAATGTGTTGAACCTACACATAATAGATTTAGATATAAAATACTACACACATTTGCAGAGAGATTGAGAAAGAAGAAGGAGAGAAAGAATAGAAGAATTCTCATTAACCGTATTCCACACTCAAAGAGTGAATAATTTACAATAGATATAGGATACATGAGTAACTAACACTCCATAGTGGTATTCTAGAGTGATATGGACACACACCAACAATTGCACGAGTAAATTTTCACCTAGTCTTGTCTCTCAAGCATTTACAGGAGTGAACCGCTACCTAGTCTGAGTCAACTAGTCTTCAGTTAACTGACTGAAACATAGTGAAATGAGGAGGAGATTAGGGAATCATGAGTACTGTGCTAGTATGGAGATGATCCCAAGAAAAATTTGTAGTAGTTGGTGATGATCCCAATGGTGCATGGTTATAATTCTAATGTAGCATCTAGACTCCACTCAACTGACCAAACTGAAGTGAAAAATGAAGAGAATATTCTCCCTAGATAAATATTGTTCTTAAGATATAGGATACTGAATAATGACTAATAAACAAGAAAAAACCTTAGGAAAAATAAATCCTAGGTGTGTGTGAAGTAACTCCAACAAGTCTAAGTCGAAATCAAAAATTAATTTTACAATGATCACATTCCAACAAAAGCCTTTTCGATTTCCAAATCGGAAAAGGATTATGTCAGAATCATCTACGTCAAAGTATTTTCCCTCATGAATAAGTTTCATTTACGACTAATGCATTGTGATAGACTAGGCTTACAATTTATTCCTTAGTATGGTACATGGCAACTAATTTCTAGTCAAAAGTAAAAAATCAAGTAACAAAGAAGTCAAGTTGACACAACAACCATCAACTGTTTAACAAACCTTGTGTGGCTATCTTCCTCCTTGTCTTTCGGGATGACTCACTTTTCAAGAAAGGGGATATTATTTAGATACTGTCTTCGTTGAGATTCTAACATCTCTAGGATTTGTTGGAATCTGAATCATAAATTCTGATGGTGCACCTTGAAACCCTTTCAAGTATCCATGATCAACACACAAACCCATGTTAAAAAGGGAATATGCCATCGATACCCTCCCATCATAGTATATTTTAACCTACGTATTGATTACCTATGACAAGATGACTTTGATTGGCCCCACCTATCACCATGACTATGATCCTATTATGTCAGCATGTGAACCCAGGCATGATAAGGCATATGTTGAAATATTGATAGGGGGGTGGGGAATCAATATTATCACTTTGATCACTTTTAACCACAATATAAAATATTCAATAATGAGAGAATATAAATAGTTATCATTCAACAGTTTATCATCTACGTTTAGTATATCAACAGGGCATAGTAAAATAGTCATAGATACAAAGTACACCAAGATTTATGTGGGAACCCAATTTGGGGGAAAACCAGGAAATGATTTTATTATATGTTAGAAGAAATACATTCATAGGAATCACCAACTTCCTAATTTTCCATCTCCAATCCCCTAATTCTCAAGATCTAACCTGAAGGAAGCTCCAAATCCTTTATTTTCCATCTACAACTTGAAGGAGGATCCAACCCCCTATTTATAGGTTGCAACCTGAAGGAAGTTCCAACTCTTTAATTCTCCAGCACCAAATAGAAGGAGGCGAAAACCCCCTTTCCTTGCCACATCCAAACCACCCTAAAATATAACTGTAGAAAAAATTGTCACTACCTTTGCTACTATAACTGATAAATTGTTTTTTTTGTTGTTCCTCATACCTCTGGTGTTTCTTCTAAAATCAATATCGCATCAAGGATGAAACCACTTATTACTCATGCCAAAATCCATAAAATAATTCTCCAAATTAATAGCTTATGAATTATTGAGATATACATGAACCTAAATTCTTCAAAACAACTCCCTATCACAATCAAGAAGACATAACTATACCCTGAAGCTAAATTGAGTTATTGATCCTTGATCTTCTTATGAAACCCCTTCTCCTTACTCTCGACTCTTGCAAAATCCTTACTTTACTTGATTTCTATGACCTTGACTCATTACCTTGGATCTCTAGCTTGTATGCTTAGAGGTGAATACACAGAAGTCATTTGTAATGGAATCTTCTCTTTTTTATATAGGAGAAATTTCTTCATGACATGCAACTCACATGCAACATGTTATCTTTTGTTTTCTCTTCCTGAAATAATATTCTATTTTTTTTTCCTAAAATAATCTTTTGTTTACTTTTTCTTGAAATAATATTTTCTTTACTCTACTTTGCGTATCCAAAAGTAATTAATTATCTCTCCAATAAGTAAATATTCTTACAATAATTAATTATTCCTGCAATAAATAATTATATATTTTTACTCTATTTTGCTTTTCCTGAAATAATATTTTTTTTACTCCAGTTTTCTTTTTTCTATAGTAAGGGAACCTGTAGGGAGAATTCTTCCATGGATTCTCAGATCTAATATTCACCACTGGTGGGAGAGAAATTTCAATGCCTTCATATGGAAGGAAGCGGAGCTGAGAGGAAAATATGTGAAAGATACCTGGGAGGTGGTATTTTACTCAGAGATATCAAGTGATCAGTATGAGATATTATGGGTTAAGTTCCCGAAAGAACTTTTCCATTGGATAGATAGGCTCCAAGAAGCTCTAGAATTCTAAGAACGAGTCAAGAAGACCTGTGATTGGGATACTGAAAATATCGCAACACTTCTTGGATGGATAGTCCAGTAACGTGAGCAATCAATTTTTGGGTCAAGACAATACTAGAAGGATACATTATCGATTTTGTAGTTGAGAACCACCAATCATTGTTACTGGTAGAAATGGATTTCAAGAAAGATGAAAGGGGAAGACTGTTGAGAGAAATCCCCCTATGGATTAAGGTTTTCTTGATGGAAGAGGGGATGTTGACTATGTCCCTGACTGAGATGGAAGCATAAACACCCTCACTTGGGGTGGGGTGAGTTTGGGGTGGAGTCATGGCCTGAGTGTAATACCCCCTGGTAGAACCCCAATTTTAAATGTAATAATGTACTTAAGTTGGTGAGCTGATTTGATATCATTTTGGTATGCACATTTCATTGCATAGTGCGTGCATGTACTGTGCAGTAAAATGAGGAAGTGTGCACATTTCGAGATACCACGTGTAGCATCTTAAGTGCGCATGATGTAGAGGCCATGGATCCTTGTGTATCTGATATGTTTTGTAGGTTGGTGAGTTAGTATTATAAGCTAGAATGCTTATGTTTTGATTAGGCTGGAGAGCCTAGATGTTAAAGTCCAGTGTGCCTATTTTTGTACATATCTCATATTTAATATAAAATACATTGTTGCATGTATACTGACCACGATAAAAGAGATGGGGGACTAAACTCCACTAGTTAGGGAAAGGGAAGGGGATAAGTTAAGGAATATTATATTAATATTTCTTAAATCATAAAGTATGGATAATTATGTTATCCTAAGTTCTAAGTTGGGGCCAAGTGGGCCAAAGTAGCTTCCAACATGACAAGTGTCAAGTTGGGGGCATGCATACTTATTGTGGGGACTTAGCTCATTTTCACACCCCTGCCATCATTTAGACCATCATATTTCCCCTGATTCATCCATCACTGATATATACAGTCAATCATCCATGAATATTGGCATCCATTGAACTATCTTTGGTATCTTCATGACCTTACCTGAACCCGTATCCAGAGCCTTATGTTGGGTAACTGTTATCTTGGGAGCGTGATTGAAGAAGCGGGTTGTTAGGCCCATGGGATATTGAAGAAGCAGGTTGTCAGGACCGTGGGATATTGAAGAGGTGGGTTGTCAGGCCCATGAGTAATTTGTTGGGTGAGAGAATTGTTGGGGATCGATTTCCTGAAGGTGTTGAACTATAGCTACAGGGCTCTGAGACTTCCTATCTGGCCTGTTGATGAAGCCCTGGAAGGGAAGTGGGGTAGCCGAGGGACTGTTGAGAAGAGAAGGGACACACTTCCTTGGGTGGGATAGGCATGTGGGGAATGAGGGACTATAGTCTATTACTTGAGTGAGCACCTGAGACGAAGTCTTTCCTATTGTTCATGAGCCTTTAGCCTGGTTAGGAACCCCTTTACCCGGGTGGTGTTTAGTCCCAGCTCGAAGGTGACTCACTGTTGAGAGTGATGAACAGTGTGGTCTAAGGCTGGGAGGTTCGTGGAAGGTCTGCACGTAGTTGGTGATATTGTCACAAAGATAAGTGTCAATTTTGTGATTAATTTACATGTTGCATTGTTATTCACATGTTATTTTTATGGGTTTATCCTATGCATGATTATAGTTGTCTGTATGCTTATGGGTATTGCATGTATATGCTGCATGCATATGTTTACTGCTATTTCAATGTGAATTCATGCATTTACATAGTGTATTTGTTTGTTCATGTTTTCTATATATTAATCTTCTACAAGAGTTTTGTGTGTGCATATGTTTTAATGGCATGCAGTTGGAAAAATATGTATGTGGCATAGCTCAGTTTGGATGTTGAGTATGTTACAATATGTTCAGTAGAGAGAGAACGTAAGTGTTCTCTGTTGTAGCATGTCTCGACACAGAGATGGTTGGGAAAGTCACAAATTGGTATTTGAGCATGAAAGAGTGTTCAGGAGTAGCATGTCCTGGCCTATTGAAGGCTGGGAATTTTACAAAGACAGTTTTAGAGCTAAGTAAAGAGTCTGAGGAGTGGCATGTCCTGGATGGTGTGAGGTCGGGGAGGTTATAAATTGGTATCAGAACCCCGTTTCCACACTGAGCCTGAATGGATCGGACAAGTCGAGTTAAGGAGAAATTTCATAGAGGTTTTATTTCGAAATGGCCAAATTTCGAGTTGCAGAGCGTCTAGCTACAATATGGCACTGAAATTGGGAAAAAGCCCCAATTTCAGTTGGTAAATTCATGGGGAAATGGAGAAATTTGGCCAAATGGTGAGATATTATTGTTTTAATATCTGTTCTATCAAATTCAAACTTGGAATTGGTCGAATTTGAAGTTACAGTGAAGTCGTGACAGTTGGAGCGAGATTAGTAAATAAAATTCTCAATTCCAGAATTGATTTCGTGGAAATTCATTCAAGAAATGTCAACCCATAGTGATTTTTTGTTATAGAGGTTGAATTGGTGTTATCATAGTGAAATTGAACGAATTTCATAGTTTCATAATGTTTATGGTGAATTGGGGAAAAGCCCCAATTTCTGCAGCGGAATTCACGAGGATTCGATGCGCATAAAGGTGAATGTGCACAGGTGGGCACATTAAAAATGCATGATGTGCAATGAAAAACTTGTGATAGGTAAAATTCAGCATGACACAGAAGGGTATTGCTGAACCGATGTGCATGTTAAATTTTTGTGCTGCATGGGAAAATATGGTATGAGGGCGCACGCAGACAAATTTGATGTCGCGTGGAAAAATATTGGTGTGCGGTTGTGTGCACTAAAGTTAACATTGCGTGGTGTGCACACACATAGTAATGGTGCACATGGTGTGCGTAGTATTTCAAATCATGGAGGATTTTGGTGGGTGCATGCACAGTATGCATATAATTTGTCTCACGACAGTGTAATCATTGGTGCACGCAGATTATTGTGTGTTGTGGATATTGGCGCGCAACGCAAAAGTAGTGCCCGCAAGTTATTGGCACGACAAAGAAGTGATACACACTAGTTTTAAAGTGCATGAAGCATGATTTACCTTGTGAGGATTGCAACACATGGCAAATACAGGTGCACAGATTGAAATTTGTGCGTGCGAAGTCGATTGGAAAGCAAACAACAACAAAAAACCAATGAATTTCTGCGATGTTTTATACTCTTTGAACGTCATCTTTTTGCAGCGCGTTTTTGAGGAATCTCTCATGTCACTGGGTATATCTATAGAAAAATTTGGTTAGATTAGGTTTGTTTTGGGGTTTTTAGTTGAATGACTGGAGGAACGAGGATGAATTTTGGACTATGGAGTCTGGAATGAACGATGTATTGTCAGAAGGCTAATTAAGGTGATGATTCCGAGTTTAATAGAAAATTTGCATGGTATTAAAATAAAAAGAAACACACAACCGCATCAGAGAATTATTTAAAATGAATTCAGAGTTGGTTTAAGAAGAAATAAATATAGTCTAAATTGCTAAGACAAAATCATTTTAGAGATGAATTCTGGGTTTTATATTCTTCCAATTCAGACAGATGAAAGTGAAATATAAGCCTACAAGAAACACATACTATAAAATAAAACAAGATGCATATCACCATGAGTTAGAGTCTTTTCTTAAGCAGTCCAAAATCTGCTACTACATTTATATATTCATTTTAATTCCAAAATTACAAAAAGTCTTCCTGCTCAGAGGACAGGTTCTTTTCCCCCTTTTTCTTCCTCGAGATAATATATATATATATATATATATATATATATATATATATATATATATATATATATACATAGGAATTATTTGTAGAATTTGAAACGCTCTAACCTCCGCTTATAGCTAAAAATAGAGTTAAGTTGGAAAAAAAAAGGGAATGATTTAAAATAACAGTTACCCCCTCTAGGACCCTTTTCCTCTGCTACCAGTTGTCCAAAATTCGCTAAAATGTAGTTAATTTTAATTTGAGGACTCATTTCAACCTAGCGATCTCCTCCTTTAAATAATCTAACCAGACAGGTTGATTCTCTCCAACACTTTCGGTTGTTTCAACTGTGGTTTCCTTCTTCTGTCGCTTGCTCCTTTTCTTCTTAGCAACTCCCTTGTTGATGACTAGATCCCTCATAGTGGGATTCAACCTGACTTCCAACTGCGAGGATGTAGCTATATCTGTGTGGAATTTAGTCACTAGAATGTGTGCAAGTACCCTTTTCTCCTTAATCGCAGGAAAATCTACCATGTTGCCCAAATAACCAGTCTCACTAGATTTAGCATTGTCCATGTACCTCAATTTGTTTTGTGGACACCGAAATGATTTTACAGAGATCAGAAGGTCGATCTAATTTGGAGATTACTCTGTTTATGGTTAAGTTGATGCCTCCATACTTGAGAATTGGTAGTTATAGAACCCCAATCATGAATCACAAACAGACTATGTACAAGTGTGTTAGTTTTCCATGCTCGACTAATCCATTTTAAATGATTATCTTTTGAGTTCATTACATGGCGGTGTTCAGCTGACGTCACATGGATGTGAAGTACCGAATGAGTGAAATGGGGTGATATGAATAGTCGTCGCCTATCCCACGAGTGGTGGTTTTGACATATTGAAGCACATGACATCAGAACTTTTACAAAGGTGGTTTCGGTGAACCACCTTTCGCCCGATGTATCTCTGGAGGTTCCACGCATCTGTTTTAAAAAATACGATAGTTTTTCCGGTTCTCCAAACTATCAAGCTTCAACAATGAGGTGAGAAGGTTGAAGTTTAGTTAATATATATATATATAATAAGCAGAAGTACTCAGGGAAAGAGTGCTATGACAAAACATTTTAGAAGATGATCAAAGGCCAAGACTACAAAAGGTTAAGGTATGAATCTAGGCGCAACCATAAAGTCTTTGGAAGCCACTACATGAAGTCCTATCATGTTAGTCAACTATTCAATGGAATCTGGGTAGAGGAATAGATAATGTAGTGAATGAAGTATTGAACACTCCCAAAGAAGCCAATATACAAAGTAAGCAATGCATGGGAGTAAGATATACTATCAAAATGAATTGACTATCATAATGATAGTAATCAGATAAATAAAGAGGATTAATGAATATATGGATAAGAAGTGCATCATATCTATGGAGTAGCTATGAAATTAGAGTAATGCTTCCCTTATGGTTATCAGAGTGTGCAGTGGAAGCATGGTATGAAGGGCATTATTTATGGCATGACAGAATTGGACTGCGCAAGGCAGGTTGAAATCAGATTGGTCAAGACAAGGGAAAGAAATAGACAACAAGCAAATCCAAGTATTGATTTGATCAATTAAAGAAAGGATAAATCAAGTACCTTAATAAGGAAGTTGGTGTTAATTGTCCTAGGTTACTCAGAAAACATGACTAGAAATAGAATTGGGTCATGTAGGAGTTGAATCAGAGGGATCCGAAAAATAAATGGATATTGAAGATCCAAAGTCTATAAGGAAACAAGATTGGAATCATAATTCATCCAAGTATGAGTTGGGATAGATAAATCGAGGAAATAAATAAAATCTGAAGATTAATATCATCTTAGTATTTGGATGGAAAAACAAAGACAACTAAGAGTGTTTTAGCTAAGAAGGTGCTCAGATAAAAAATAATCATGCACAATAATTACAGTGAAGAGAATTTGAAGGTTTAAGAATCCATGAGAATGGAAGACTTCTAGGATAAACAAGGAAACGTGATACAGGAAGAATGAAGTTGTTGCAATTACTATATCAACAAGTATTGTATGGCTTGTTGGGATAGCCAAAGGGTGATAATACTTGCATGTTTTCAAGTGTTGTTAATAATGTTGTTAAAGACGGATGGAAGCAACATAAGGCTAGAATATTGAATTATAAGGATGATAAGGAAGCATAAGAGCTCCTATTTTCATCAACAGATCAGGTGGCATTAAACTCGTTTAATGGCAGTTCTGCAGGTAAGTATCTCTCTTTTGGAAATCATGTTGTATAATTGCCAAAGGGAAATCCAGGTAACAATTTCCCAAAATTGGGATGTTACTACATTGTATGGTATTGATTAAGTGCATTAACAGGATTAAGTTACCACTAGGTGTGGTAAAGGCTAGAGGCCTATTATAGTTAACAAAGATTTTTAGCTTTTGAATGCACATACTGACATAGTATCATGTCATGTTAATTTGGTTATGAGACAATAACCGTAGAAAGGAAAAGATAAGAACATGTTATAGGAATGATGCTAAGAAATATAGTCATGTATGAGACCAGGACAAGGTTGGATATGGAAAGGTATGGTTATAGAAAGGTTATGTGCCACACAAATACCCAATGAGCTTCCTACTTTAAATAAAACTTGGACTACAACCTTTTTGCTAAAAATAATAAACACTATAGAATTGTATTCTTGGTGTAGTGTTCAGGTCGAAAAGGAAGGCATCCAAGTAATTGTGAAGACAATGGGAAGTGTGTGGATATGGGTCAAGACATTGGCAAGATTTCCAATTTATGGATGGTGAGATGCATGACTTAGATAAGGCTCATTTTGAAAGTCAATGCAAAGGTGCATTGAGTAATTAGGCATAGATAGTTGTACTCATGCCTGGTAAGTGACAGAGTTGCAATCATACATGATGGAATTGTATACTTAAATGCATTTTTTTCAAATACATTTTGTGAGTGCATGTATATATGCTTTTGCATGAAAATAATTATACTAATGTTTGAAATTTTGCTAACTCATGAAGTTAAGAACATTTCAGGAACTAGTAAACATTGCAACTAGAAAGTTGAAAGTGAGGTGGTCACGGGAATAGTGACTACATAAAACTTTTGTTCAGAAAATTGAAGAAATGAACTTACTATTATTAATTATGAATATGCATATGAATAGAATGATGAGTCATTCTATTTGGGAATTGTTTGGTAATTTTGATTGAATTGCTAGGTGCAAGAAAATCTAAGAATCATTGCATAAGGTGACGTGCATGATGAATTATGATATACATAAAATACTAACAATTTATTGGTTGTATGCAATATAAATAGAATTTCATATTTGGGAAAAGTCGAATTCCTTATGAAATTAATTTGATTTATAAAATGGAATTTTTATAATGCTCTCTCATGATAAATGCATGTGTATGATGCAGATGAAATGGTAATGATTTAAGTGGGAACTCTTGGAGCCACGGTGAAGTTGGAAAAATATGTATGGGGCATAGCTCAGTTTGGATGCTGAGTATGTTATAGTATGTTATGCAGAGAGAGAATGTAAGTGTTCTCTGTTGTAGCATGTCCCAACACAAAGATGGTCGGGAACATCACAAATTGGTATTTGTGCATGAAAGAGTGTTCAGGAGTAGCATGGATTGGCCTATTGAAGGATGGGAATGCTACAAAGATGGTTTCAGAGCTAAGTAAAGCATCTGAGGAGTGGCATGTCCTGGATGGTGTGAGGCTGGGGAGGTTACACTGAGAGAGGGGAGAGGGTTCTTTGAAAAATGGGGGAGTAGCAAGAAATGGACTCAAGAGATGAGCGATCCTTGAAAAGAGTTTCCATAGTTGAGAAGTGGTGGTGCAATAAGATAAAGAAAGCAACAAAACAGTCTGATAAGTTGTTGAAAGAAGTCATACTAGGAGAAGTAGAGGAAGGACAAATGGAGGAGTTGCAAAAGATGAGAAGACAGGAAATACTGGCCTTCAAATATTAAGTGAGAGAGAAGCGCATAGAGAAAGAAGTCCCCAAGAGGGTGGACAAGGAGGAGAAGTTATAGAAGCAAGGGAGAAGGAAGTCGACATCGATATTGAATAATAAATAGAGGATTCAACCCCGATGCCAGGAAATATCGAGAATCTAGATGAAGAGACCGCTCCATAGGATGAGAACGAGACCCCCCAGATCAAATAAATCTGCCTCGAAGCCATTGGCGCGAGCTCCGAATCACCCATACCCAAATTGTATTCTATACAAGTGGTAAATTATATACTACATTCTTATGTTATTTCTGTTCTAGTATAGCTAGTTAGTCAACCAGAACCGGGAAGCGCGAGTATTGGGAGGATATTGGGATCCCTTGGTAGGTCACAACTAGGACTGTTAGGTTTTATTTTGATAGAAGAAGAAAGATCAATAATGGATAGTAACATGGGAGGTTCAATTGCTGGATACCCATAATTCTGGGGTAAGGGAGACACATATGTTGAGCAACATTAGTTCTTATGTGAAGCAACCTTGAGGTCAAGAGGGACTCCGGATGAGAATAAATTGGTAGAGTTCCAGACTACCTTGAGAGGTCGTGATCTAAAATGGTACATGAAGGTTATTAAGCCATGAGTGCTAGGAATGCAAGGTCAAGAATTCACACTTGAACAGTGATTCGGATTATTTTCGGCATGAAATGAGAGCAGAGATATAATAAAGAAATGCATAGAGATATCGTGTATATCCAGTAATATAATGGAAATATATCAAAGATGCAACCATAAACACAGAGATACAATAATACATGATTTCTATTAATGAAAGAAATGTACAGAGACTGTAAAAATACAGAGTGAAAGACTCGCTAGAATGGTGGCAGCTTATCTCTGAGAAGAGATGTGACGGCTACTCCCATTCACAAGAAGATGATTACAATGAGGCTCTGAATGCCCTTTTACAATAAATGGGAATGCAAAAAGTCCTAGACATCCAAAAATCTAACCCTAGGAGATGAAGCGCCAAAAGTCATGTGGGCCCTGTTTGGGTAAGTTAGTACATCAACTTCCCGGGCCATAACTTTTGCATACGATCTCCTTTTTAGGCGTATGATAGCTCGTTGGAAAGGTATCATCAAGGAGATTCATTTTGGGGGCTCAATTATTCCTTCAGATATCATGGAGAACCTTGATCTTGAAAAACCTTCATTTAGGCCCTCAAAATGGCCCCAGAAGTTAAAACCTGCTAAAAATAGTAAATTGCCAAAATTGCCAGAAAGTTGTTTTGAGCCAGTTGGAAAAGGTGGGTGGCCACCGATATCCACCTGGATCAATCCTCC
>ML813625.1:32470-51823 GCA_009831015.1 Picea engelmannii | reverse complement strand
TTTATTTGACATGTTATTTTAAGGAATATGTACCAAAATGTATAGGTTTTTTATGATATATGGCTATAAAATGTGTATCTTTTTTATAAGTATTTAAAATTAGTGTTATTTAACTACAATGCTTTTTTATTTATTGAAGTAAAGGTAAACAATGTGTTAAAAATGATGTTTTTCACTATATTTAAAAAAGTATGGAACAATAAATTAATTAAGGAGACAAAATTCTATGAAAAATCGTAACTTCGAAAAAGTATATGGTAAAAATAAATTTAAGATTGAAAGAAGCATGAAAAAAATACTAAAAACGGAGTTGAATAAAATCAAAATATACATATATTTAGAAAAAATTGAAAATAGATGAAAAATGAGCATTTAAAAAAATAATGTGGAAACATTGGGGATCGAAAAATTGAAAATATAAAAAATCATCCAAAAACGGAGAGGGGGTGCTACCGGTAGCACCATTTTTAAAAACGAGGTAAAAAATTGAACCCCCCAAAAAATGAGAACTTCAGAGAGTTCTCATTAAGTTGGTGACTATGTTATTGCCTAAAAATACTTGGGAAGCCTTAGGAAAACCGTCATTGACATATTCCCCAATCCAGCTAAGAATGGCCAATCAATACTATATTTTCCCAATAGGAAGACTGGAGAATGTGGAAATAGATGTTGCAGGAGTGAAGATTGTAGTTGATTTTGAAGTGATTGAAATCATGGAGGATAAGGACCCTTATCCTGCACTACTTGGTATTGATTAGGATTATGATAACTATGCGGTGATTGACCTAAATAAATACAATACGACATTTGAGGTAGATGGAATAAAAGTAGTTCAACCCTTGGATATGTATGTAGGCCCTCGATACACGGAGCCCGCAGACAACAATATGGATGGAGAATACTTGGATTACTTGTACACTGTAACAACAGGAATGAGAGAAGACTACATAAATCCTATTGTTGATGGATTAGTAAGTTGGAGGAGAATACAATCAACGGATGAAGATTCATAACTAGCATTTGGCAGTTGCCAGCAAGGCTCATATGAAAGATTTTCAAGAAGATTCACAACTGTCAGGGAAACTAGAGGGGTTGGAACCGAGGTCAGAGAACACCCAATATATGATGGTACTTCAAGACTTGACATTTTTCTGGTCAACATGGAAGAAAATATAGTGGAAGATCAAAGGATCTCAATATTGGATTTATCCCTCTAGGACAACCCTACCAGATGGTGGAATAATCAGAAAGCCTTAGTTGAGAACTGGGAATATGTGAAGCAAACTATTCGATATATATTTTGAAGTAAGGAGAATATGGAATCAAATATGCAGATAGATTTCCAAGTTTTGCAACTATTCAACGAATAGTTTGATCCTAAAGAACATATTGAGCAATGCATGAGATAGTGGCAAGTTGCAGAAATACCATCTCACTTCTAGGTTCATGTATTTCCCCATTCACTAGGTCAAATTCTGAAATCTTGGTACATACATGAAGAAACCAGAAGAAAGACCAACAACTGGCAAACGTTAGCAGATCACTTTTGCAAGGACTTCTCATTTACATGTAAGTACCCTGAGCTTAAAGTAGTCTTGCAAAGAATTAAAGAATTCCTTTTTTCGAAGACTTGTAAATGGAAATCAGACCTAGTGGTATGCACAAGGCATAGCCAAGAACTTCAATCCAACCTTCACCTAAACTTGGAAGAGAGACCGATAGAGTGTTATAATATTGAGAAGGATTTGGAAAGCCCAAATGATTTAGAAGAACTGAGAAACTTAACCATTAAGGAGACAAAAGGTAGCAATGAAATCCAGAACATTATACCCATCCAGACTGATGGTTCTTATAATCACCCATTGAAGTTGCACAAAGTCAATATAGAGACCACATAGAAACCCAAGATATCTATGATGGGAGACTATTGGGATGAACAGACTAGTCAAGAAATACATAGCCTGTTGTGAGAATATGAGTACTTGTTCCCAAATACATTTTCAGAGCTAAAAGGGATTAAAGGATTTATGGGAGAGATGAAAATTGAACTAAAACCATGATCAAATCATATAAGGCATAGATAATATCACCTTAACCCCAAAGTGAAAGAGATGGTTAAGAAGGAAATACACAAGATTTTGGAAGATGGACTTATTTTTGTAATGGAAGAAGAAGAATGGGTTAGCCCAATAATCATCCAGAGAAAGAAAGGAAGAGAGGACATTAGGGTTTGTGTAGACTATAGAAGCCTTAACTCTTCCCATGTGCATGACCCATTCCTAACACCTTTTACTGATGAGGTGTTAGAACAAGTTGCGGGGAAGGAATCTTAGTCATTCATAGATGAATTTTTGGGGTATCACCAAATAAGGATTGTTGAAGAAGAAAAAAATAAGTCCACATTCATAACAGAATGGGGGTCATTTTCATATAACGTGATTACATTTGGCGTAAACAACGCCCCTACATTTTTTTCCCGAATTGTAATAGCATCTTTCTGAGAATTTATTCACAAGTTTATAGAAGTCTATATGGATGATAGGATGGTATACAGTATTCTCAAGGAACATGTAGCACTACTACGTCTGATGTTTGACAGATGTAGAGAACTGCAGATATCATTGAATCTCAAAAAGTGTATCTTATGTGTACCACATAGAAATTTGTTAGGCCACATAGTATGCCAAAAAGGAGTACTGGTAGACCCAGTCAAAGTTGAATTTATTGTTAACATGCCGCCACCTATGAGTGTTAAGAATTTGCACTCCATGATGGAGCACATAGGGTAATGTCGCAGGTTTATTAGAAGATATGCAAATATCACTGCACCTCTGGAACATCTACTAAAGAAGCCCAAAGTGTTCCAATGGAGCCCAGACTGTGATAAAGTGTTTGATATCCTGAAGGAAAAGATTAGCACAACACCTATTATGATATTTCCAAACTGGGAAAACAAATTTCATGTGCACATAGATGCATCAGGTGTTTCCTTGGGAGCCATCTTAGCGCAACCAGGAGATGGATCTGTGGATCATCCTATCTATTTTTCTAGTCTGAAGTTTTCACAATCTGAGCTCAACTATACAACCATAGAAAGGGAGGGTTTAGCTATGATTTATGCTTTACAAAATTTTAGACATTATCTGTTAGGCTCTCATTTTAAGTTCTTTACCGATCATTCTACAATGAAATATCTAGTTAACAAACTTGTGTTGGAAGGAATAATTTTATTTTGAAATGATCATTAAGACTGGATGATGCAACATGGGGCTTGATCACCTATCTATATTAGAATCGGGAGAAATTGGAAGAGAATTTGACGATCATCTCCCAGATGCATACCTGTTTCGGGTTGAGGCTATACCAGAATACCTGGAAGACATAAAAGTCTTATTAAGTATAGGGGCTTGCCCAGAAACATACTCCGCAACTCAGAAACGTCATATGGTGGTTAGAGAAGTATATTATCAATTGATTGTGGGGAAATTGTATAAGTTGGGACTAGATAGAATCCTCAAGAGATGTGTCTTAGATCATGAAATACAAGACATACTATGGGAGTGCCACAGTGGAGTTGCGGGAGGTCATGTTGGAGGAAAGGCCACTGCAGAGAAAGTCCTCCAAGCTGGACTATGGTGGGCCAATATCTTCAAGGATGAAAAGGAATATGCTATATCATACGATGTTTTTCAAAGAGTGGGTAATCCATCATGACGAGATGAATTTTATCTTCGGCCAGTTTGAGATTTACAAGCATTTGAGAAATGGGCGGTTGACTTCATTGGGTCGATCAACCCCATCGCTAGGAATTCAAAGGCTAGGTATATCATTACCACAATTGATTACCTTAAATGTTTGACTAATGTAGCAGTTATCTAGGATTTTTCGACTGATACTGCCACTAGGTTCATTTTTGAAAACATTATCACTCGGTTTGGATGTCCTAGGAGTCTGACCAGTGATCAGGGAGGTCATTTTATCAGTAGTACAATAGAAATACTACAACAGAGTTCTTGATCCAACATAATAAGAGTATCCCCTACCATCCACAAGAAAATGGAATAGTGGAGGAGTTTAATAATATTTTTGAGTGAGGATTAACGAAGGTTTGTTGTGAAAACAAGGAGGATTGGGATGAAAGAGTTCCAACAGTTCTATTGGCTTACAAGAAAACCACAAATAAACTCCACAAGTACACTCCATTTCAGCTAGTCTATGGGAAAGAGTTTGTGGTACCTGCAAAATTCATTACTCCGATTTTATATATTGCACAGATTACACACATGTCGAAGGATGAATCAGTTTCACAGAGGCTCATGGAATTACAAGAACTTGAAGAAACCAGGTTTTTAGCAGACTTTCATCAGTCAGTTGAGAAAGAAAGGCATAAATATTGGAATGACAGACACATTAATACCAAAGAATTTTCATAAGGATAAAAGGTGCTACTTTATGACAGTCGATACCAAAAACATCCAGGCAAGTTGCGCATGCATTGGTTGGGACCATTTATAGTTGTGGAGATCTAACCTTGGAGAGTAGTCACACTCACACAATTGGATGGTATGTTGTGGCCGAGATGGGTGAATGGCACTCGCTGGAAACCCTACATGTCTCAGAACTAAGCTAAAATATTGTTTCTCTAGTTCGAAGGAGCATGTATAGTAGTTAGATTTGAATTTTTCTGCAATTTCTGTGAATTCAGTTAATAAATTCGAAGAGTGCATTGTTGCGCTATGACATGTAGTTTTTTTTTTTTTGTTTAAGCGTTGTTTTGATCCAGAACTTCTTACTTTGCAGTGTAGGATCAGAAGCATCAAAAACCCATTATTGAAAGTCATTAATATGACAGGGAACCCATTTTGGTCGAAGGGAGAGAGAATCAAGACGCAATTTGAGTCCATGTGCCACACGAACCCAGTCCAATCATAGCCTTTATTATTGCTACAATACACCATCTGAATTGTTTAAACCATAAAGTCATGATATGGGAAGATGTCATTGGTATTCCAGGATTCTCATCTGTTAAATGGTAAGGTATGGAATCGTCCAGGTACCTGATCAACTTGCCCAGTAAATTTTGAGATCACTTGAGAGATTTACCCCATAAACTAGTCCCATCAGACAACTCAAATCCAAATTGTGTATATAGGGTTAGTGATGAATAGTAGTTATTAAAAAACTTTCCAGCTAAACTCGGGTATAAGGTTCTGTGAGTTTGGTGTAGGATGCATTTTTTCCCAGAGAGAACTTAAATATTTGTGAATTCTGAAGCATGAGAAAGTATGTGTAATCCCTCGACCCATAGCCTTGATCCCCAATCCCCGTATCACTTGTCGAATTTGCTGATAGTTCAAATGCACCATGCCAAGATCTATAAGGAGCCGAAGTGTCATTTCAAAGGATGTAGTACCAGATGAGTCCTTTGACCCCCAGGTCGATATCATGGGCGATCTCAAAGGAAAGGTCGAGCAATTCAAGCTCCTCGACCTCGACTTGACAGAATAGGTCTTGTTCCCTCAAATGAACAGTGACATTTTCTGGAGTGTCTCTCCAAACGAGTTGGGAGGCATGCAATTTGTGTCAAAGCTCGAGTTTATCAATTTTTTCAACTATACGACCATGTACCTCAGGGACTTACTAGTCTTTGACACCACTAGGGAAATTGTGAGGTGTACCAAATTTTTTATTAGAAGAGTACATGACAAAATCCTATGGTTGGATAAGAGATATCCAATCCATGCAGAATACATCCACCATCTTATGGGAATATCCGTAGAAGGGGAGGATGTGTCTAAAGGTTTCCAAGGTCCCAGAAAAAATGGAAAGAAGAGGGGGGAGCCTAGTCTATATGAGAGGTTCCATAAACATATTGCGGGGCACACAGCCAAGATCAACCCCATACTACCAGAGACAGTTAGGATCAGTTTCTACATAATTTCTAGCAAGGTCATGAGGTCCTACTACAAGGGAGAATGCACACTGGATGCTTTATCACTGGCCTATTTTTGCACCAATGGTGTTGTATTCAATTGGTGCAACTATCTATTGGATGAAATCCTCGTGGCCTGTGAGGAAGCCCAGGAGAAAGGTGGTACTTTCACCTACGACTATTTGTTTCTTGAAATTGTAATTCTTAAGTGGACACCACCCGCCAGAAGACCATTGGTGACAGCAGGTAAGGGGTTCTTGGAATACAATTTCGAGCCTTGGCACTCAAGGGAAGACTCAGAGAACACCTCCTTCAACAACATGATGTTCTCCAATTGGTACAATAGGTTGATCGACGCAACACGAGAGTTGTGTATTCTGTTATCCTCCTATAAGTTATAGGATGAACTGGTGACTGGGATATTATCTGTTTTTAGTGTTTTTTTTGACAAATGATTTTTCATTCTACAAATAATTTGAAAAGGAAAAAGAAAAGAGAAAAGAAAAAAGAAAAAAGAAAAAGAAAAAGAAAAAATAAAAAGAAAAAGAAAAAAGAAAAAAGAAAAAGAAAAGAAAAGAAAAGAGGGCATAAAAAATATTCAATAAAAGCCCCATGCAATAATAGTAACTTGGTCCATACCTTTCAAGCATGGCCAAGTTCTTTTTAAATTGATGTTGATAGGGTAGTGAATGAGTTTGGCTAAATAGTTTAATCTTAGCCAAAGTGTCTAGGTAGATTAGTGAAAAAATATGGCCAGACTGTCTAATCCTGGTCAGATAGCCCCAGGGTAGAGTAAACTCTTAACCCAACAGTCTAATCTAGGTTAACTATCATAGGAAACTAGGTTAGAATATAGGTTAGTTGCATTGTTGCTTCATTTCAATAAAAATCAGTTTGATGATTAATGTTGCACCATGATTTGGATACCTAAATGTTGTTCGACTAACCCCTTGGTGGTGTAGTCATGAAAAGTTCGGAGAAAACCCATGAAAAAACATTTATCCAAAGTTTTCTAGGCACATGTTTTGTCCGCACCCTCACTTATGCTCCTATCATGTATCAAGGGTCCAGATGATCTGCCTAGATCTACGGTGGACAGATCATTCCGGACCCCCCCCGACCATTCTACCTTTAACGGAGGGGGCGGGGGGGTCCGAAATCGCTAATAAGACCCGCACACATATGGACGGCCCAGGATCGAGTGTGCAAATCTACGATCAACGTTGGATTCCGGACCCCCGCGTCCGTTCTGCCTTTAATGGAGGGGGGGGTCTGGAATGTGTTATAAACAACGCACATAGATCTGTGGCTCAGAGGCAGGTGCGCAGATCAATGGCCCAAGATGTATTTCAGACCCCCCCGACTGATCTACCTTTGACTGAGGGGGGGGGTCTGGAATAGTATTATTCCTCTGGCGGGACCCTTGTTATACGTGGCAGCGAACTAATGGCCCCGAGTCCCATCATCTCCTGTTATCTGACAGACCTCCGTCACCTCTAGACGTCACCTTCCACCTTTCCTGAAATGGTCATGTCCCATAACTACTGTCAGTCCTTCCCCCCCATTCTCTCATGGAAATCCCCTTACTATGACTTTTACCTCCAATCGATAGCCGCCACGTCACCCGTATGTATCCCTCAACCACCGTCACCCACCATCTCACCCTCAAAATGATCTGTTGTCCATTTATTACTGGATAACCTATCCATTATCCAGCTGACCTGTCTCCCGCGCCCAACCGACCCCCGTTTACTTAAAACTACTGTTATTCCCCTTACTTTCGTTATTCACCCATCGCACCAGATAAATTCACCACTTACTCCTCCGTTACATTCTGTTTCCCTCATCCACAGTCAGTCGCCCCCACTAATGTTGTGTTTTATTGCAGGTGTTTTTGCAGAAATGGCGCCAAAGTCCAAACAAGAAGAAGGAGAGGAGAATCCATTTCTCCCACTTTCTGTTGACCTGGATAGGATCCCACTGGTTGACAAAGACCGATTAATCGTAGATACAAAATGTGATTTTGATTTCTCATACCTTCAGTCCTGGCTCAGGGAAGTTTTCCTGCACCAGAGTGATGAAATTGGACTCTAGGAGTCCAATTTACCCCTCTACCTCTTCCCTCAGATCCACCATTTTCCCGAGTTCACTCTCAAGTGTCAATCCCACTATATTCCCGAACAAATATCCGTCATCTCCTCATCTGGAGAGATCGTTCTCCTCATCACGCCCGAATCCATAGACCAGATGATGTAAATCCCCCGAGTCGACTCTGCATCTCCCTTCAACCTGGAAATTCTCACGGAATTATACCAGAAAATGACCTTCCCCCAAAGAGCTCAAATATTTGAGCTCTTCCTTCCCCCATCCGCTCAATTTCCCTCCACAAATCCTCCTTATCTGTCTTCCATTTTCTCCACTAAGGGAAACCAGGGCATCTCATCCCTTTGTGCTTTGTTAGGATACTATTCTTATCAGTGGGTAGATGAACCCATTCTAGGTTTTCTATCCATCTTCTCTACTGATGAAAAGCCCACCACCCAGTTTGACTTCAGCACATTCTTGGCAGACAATATTCACGAACAGTTCATGAATTTCGGCATGGAAGGCATGTTTATATATTCATCGATACTAGCATACTTGTTCGTCTTCTTCCAGGTGGATAAATTTGGCTTTTCCATGGAGAAAATGGATGGAGATGGTAGACCTCAGGCAGTCACAGCATGGACCTCCTTGATCAAGCACAACTCCACTGATTTCAATTTCAAGGAGTTCAACGACCAATTCTACCACCCTGTGGTAAGTATGCTAGGTGGCAGGCCCGAGCCTTGGATAAACAATGAAGTTCAGAGGATCCTGCATCTCTCGGACAACACAAAGACTGAGGATTGGTACTTATATAAATATCACATCGATATCAGAGTATACGGGTGCGAGTTGGCACCGTATAAGATGCCCAAGTATCTGCCTGTCAGAATCTTTACTCTAGAATATATAAGGCAGATAATAAATTCCGATGATATCCATTTTGTTTCATTGAAGTAAAAGTAGCAGCTTAGAATCAAGGGGCAGATTGGCTCCTTCATATGCAACAATCGGGGCATTGGGGAAGAAGCAGATAGGATGCTGAGGGAGATGAAGTTATTCATGATATTCCCATGGAATTATGATCCATGTGGGATCATCTCAGAGATGAGGGTGAAGAACAAAAACATCCCATATGTTCATGAGTCCAGGCCCGAAGTTGAGAAGTTCACAAATCAGACAGCCTGGGAGCCCAACACATTGGTCGAAGTATAGCAGTAGGATCCCCCGACCACTGTATCTCAAACAGCCATGCCACAGGTCCCGAAGGAAAAAGGGCCTCGACAAGATTTATCTCCGCCTGCCACGGAGGTATCGTCCGAAGAGTTCCAACTACATACTAAGAGGCCCAAGACAATTTCAGTTCCTGGCCTGACTGGAGAAAAAGAAGCCATGTCTACAACAACGACCAAGGTTGATAGGCCTCCCTTCGGTTTGAGCCTCCATAAGGCCATAACCTCAGTAGTGATGGAAAAATCTACAAATCTTCCATTGACCACCCAGCCAGGCAAGGTGGGACCGAAGCTGAGTATCTTCGAGAAGTATGAGTTGATCAAGAAAAGGAACCAGACCCTGACCAATAGTACTTGCACCCAGTTCTAGAAGCAGACGTCGACTGCACAACATAGGTTGTTGTCGGCATTCGATACCGAGAAGGGAAAAATGCATATGGCATTCTTCTAAGCAAAGGTACCAGACCCCAAGGTGATCACTGACTATAAAAGGGCCACCTTCGAGTTCCAGACGAAGGACGTGCATCCGTCCGATCATATGGATCTGCACAAGCAGACAGGGGAAATGGTTTTCTATACATTGGCGCATGCTTCCACTTCTATGTCCAAATTGCAGGTGTCCCTGAACAATGTTCAAACACAACTCAATCTTGAGAAGATATCGTCCTTTGCAAAGGAAAATAGGATCAAGACTTTGGAGGAGCTGGTCCTTAAGATCGGTTATGATCCTTCAAACGTGAAAGAAGTTGATGAAATGATAAAGAAGAAGAATGCTGACATAGCATCCTTGAGGAAGCAACTGAAGCTCCCTCCCACAGAGGATTCGCAGGTGAAGGAGATGGAAGAGAAAGAAGGAGAGAAGGATGAAATTCTCAAGCTGCTCATGGAGCAGAACACACAGTTTAAGGAAATGGAAGTTGATATGGAGAAGCTATTAAAAGAGAAAGAGCAACTGAAGCCAATGGAAGTCATTCCATTGAGTGTTATTCCAATTTCAAGAGTGATCACAACATCAGTGATAGCAGTGCCATCCGCGACTCCATTGACATCCCAGGAGAAGACAACCGACCTGGCTAAGTCCATGGAAAAGATGAACCTGCAGGAAACAGAGATCAGCGGGCTTAAAAATGAGATTGAGAACTTTCAGGAACTCAAATATTCCTTTCAGACCAGCCTCTCCAAGGAAAAGTAGGTGACAGAGCAGCTCAAGTAGGAGCTACAGCAGCTCCGGAAGCAAACAGTGGCAGGAAAGAATTTAGCTGAGGTGAAAGAGAGTGTATGGACAGACATCACTAAGTCCATGAACGAGATATGGCCCATGATCCAGATCATGTTTGAGTAGAATGAATTGGTCCAGAGGAGAAAATATGCCATTGATAATATCAGAGTAGAATTGGGAGACATGCCAACATAGGCAAACGAGATCATCAAGTTCCTCAATTCTAAGACCAGGGAAGAGATGGAAGAGCTGAAGATTGAAGAGAGAACAGAGACCATCCTCAAGGTCAAAAGGGTTCTGACCAAGAGAGGATTAATGCTTCATCTGGAAGAAAAGGTTCAGGCCATGGACCTAGGGGTAAAAATATTCTTCAGTAAGATAGAGGCTCTACAGAAGAAGGGTCTACCTAGTCTGAAGGTAATCAATGATAAATTGATGACACTCCCAGACTACAAGAATATATTGGCCGATGTGGCTAAGGACAATTCAAAGTTTGTGGGCATTCAAAGGAGCATCACTGGAAAGGCATTTCTAGATGCCCTTCAGTGGGACATCAGTATCCAACACAAGATTCGATACATCTTCCTCACCAAGCCTACATTCGCCAAGTACATAGAAATGGACGAAGTGTATCGAAGGCTACTCAAAGTCAACGTGCCCAGTCATCTTAGATGGGAGGAACTCTGTGAGCTAATCGATTAGCAGATGAGCTGTCCCAGTCCTGTCACTTGTCCAAATCAGATGAGGTTGTGCAGATGGCTTCATCAACGGTCCACCCAGAAATCAGCGTGCAGTTACACCACATCATCAAGAAATTCTTGGATTTAGGAAATTTGTTAAGTTAGTTAGGCTAAAAATAGATTTAGCATGTCCTGGTCATTAATGACAGGATCGTTTGTAATTTGAGTTATAAATACTTCACCTTTCGAAGTATTGAGTGTTGTTGATCTTCACACCCTGACGCTATCAGACTGTAATATTTTTGAAGAGATCTTCCATTAATAAAAAGGAGGCACTTTTACAGGATTCTTGTGTGTACTCACTGGTGATGTTTTTCTTTCTAAGTTGAATGTTATTCTCGCTCTGTTATCATATTGTTTTCTAAATCTAATCTTTAAGAGTAATGAATGTTGCAGGATTTATCTCGTATACCCTGTTTCTGACTCGAAAGATTTTAGTGTTTTATCTTCTGGTGTTTTCAATAAAGAAATTCTTAATTGCATCTTTGTTGAAAATTATCTTTCTCATTTTTCTACTATTCATCATTTATGCTATTAAAGAATCCAGTGATTATATTATCTCTCCCTGTGAAAGTTTTCCTTTGCGTTTTTGGTTCGGATTTCACATTTTATTAAAACACAGACCCCATAGCCCAATGGATGTGTAGACTGTCTCAACCAATTCGAAAAAAATCATTGACAACAAAACCGACCTATTTCTTTACCTATCCTAATATTTAAAATTGGAAACATAGCTAAATCATATAGAGAGATCCCTCTCTGAAGTTGGAAGGGATAGATCCCATCTTCAAAAGTGGTTGGATAAAGTTACCTTAGTAGATTTCTTTTGCTGTCAACCTCTAGGAAATTTACCAAGTGCTAACATAGTTTCAACTCCACTGGGGAAGAACATATAAAAATTTATAATTTCACATTTTCTTTTCCCTAAAAAGAAAGTATGTTCCTGAAAGATTGCAAATTTGAGAAGAAAGTAATGTTTAGAGGTTGATTAAAATTTGTACATATTATTTTCGGACTCATAAAACTAAAAATTATATATATATAAAATCAAAAAGAAATCTGGCTCCCAAGAAAGTTTATACTCGATCTCATCCAGACCCAGAACCTGCGATAGTGACAGATAACCCAGAAAAGTTACTCAAGAAAAAGACCATAGCTAAAGGCTCAGTGAGTCATACTCCCTTGCATAAGTCCCTTTCCTTTTCGGGGGAACCTGTTACCTTTCAAAACCCTAACCTTGATACCTTTCCACAACAAAGACTGGTTAGAACATGATCCAATAGTTTTGTGACTGGAATCATTTTCGACCCAACCGTTTTACAACCCCAAACCCCTAAAGTTTTGCCTCCCACTGCGAAACCGCAAATCACTCGCTCAGTGCTATCCAGTCCCTCCGCGTACTCGTCTTCAGTCACCACCTCACTGGTCATCCAATATGTTATCCCACCTCCTCCACACATCATGGCAGCTTGATATGATCCCTTGGTGTTGGCTGCGCCTCTTCATGCCATGCCCCAAGACTATCAAACGAGACTTCCACAGTTCGATGCAGCCGGACCTTTGAGCGCACAACAACACATAGCTAAAATGAATTATTATTATGATCTGCATGAAGTAGATGAAGCTGACATTCAAATGAGATTGTTTTCCCAAAGTTTGACAGGTGACGTTAAGAAATGGTATAAAGGTTTGCGTGCCACCTCAGTCCTTGAACTTACTGCATTCCAAAGGAGTTTTCTAGATAGATGGGAGGTAAAGAAAATCCCTCTCCAAATTTTGTCAGAATATGAAAATATCAGAAGAAATCAAGGTGAGACAGTGCAAGATTACTGCACTTGTTTCAATAACCTGTACAATGCAATCCCAACTGAAATCAAACCCCCACAAGGTTTGGCATTGATAAAATTCCCTGATGGTTTTGACGCTAATATGTGATACCAACTAAGGGAAAGAAATTCTACCACCCTGGAAGACATGCAGAAAAGTGCAATAAGTGTGGAGGCCAATTTGTTGGCAAAAAGGGCACGTCAGAGGTCAAAGAGGAGAGTCACAATTAAAGAAGAACCTTCCACATCATCCTTAGATTCCAAATTGGATTCTTTGTCCAGAGCAATGGAAAGAATGATGGAAAGACTTACTGTGTCAGACATAAATCCTCCAAGAGAAAACCCACCAGCTCCTTAGGTTCAGAATCCAAACTTTAGGAGAAAGCCTCCTCAAATCAGAAAGAGAGATCCTAGGGATCAAAGAGAGCAGAGGGGTCTAGATCAGCAGATCATACCTCCCCTGCAAGAAAATTATGTTGCTGAAGAGGAGGAAGTGATCGAGGATTTGGAGGATACTCACATAAATCTCATGGCCATTCATGATAACGAAGCTATTTTCCTTACCCAAGAAGAGAAAGAACTTTTTCTTCTCAATCAAACAAAAGTAAGTGAAGAAGATGAAGATGCAGAACAACAGGCATTTGAAAATGCCATTTTGGAGGTACATCGGCAGTATGATTTGCGGAGTAAAAAGACAGAAGGGAGTTCCCCAAAAAAGGCGATTGAAACAAAGAAGGTAGTCGAAACCAAGAATGCCTCTGAGCCATCTACTGAGAAGATTCCTGAGAAGAGTATTGTCGAAGTTCCTGCAAATAAAAACCTTACTATTCTAAAAAGATCATCATAGCCTGAGGTTTCACCTGTTAATCCACCAAGTACTTCTATCCGGAAGAGCGTGGTGGACAAACCAGAATTGATGGGCCAAGGCAGGGCTCCTACACCCTTTAGCCTTGAGGGGGAATTAGCCAAAGTAAAAATTCCCATCCCACTTTCAGAGTTGATGAACAAAGATGCTTATCGTTCACAGGTGATTAAAGCACTGACCATTGAACCTGACATAGGCACGAAGGCCTTAACCATTGGATCAACAAATCATTCAGACACTGTGAATCTTACCGATGATCAACCCGAACTTTTGTTTGGACCTGAAGTAGATGGTTGAGATGATACTAGTGATGTCGCTCCCTTTTACATCAGTCTAAACATACATGACCTGATCTTACATAACGCTATGCTGGATTTGGGTGCTTCCCACAATCTGATGCCTAAAGAAGTAATGGAGAAACTGGGACTAGAGGTCACCAAACCTTACAAGGAATTACACTCATTTGACTCCAATAAAGTTAGATGTATTGGTTTGATCAAGGACCTATGCATCACCTTGGTTCAGATTCCTGCAAAGAGCATGGTAATGGATGTGGTAGTTGCAGACATCCCTCTGAAGTATGGAATGTTTCTATCCCGATCTTGGGGGGCTAAGTTGAGAGGAACCCTACAGCTAGATATGTCTTATGCCACTATCCCAGTTTTCAGGCAACAAAGAAGGCTATACAGAGAAACGTTGATGAAATACATGGTCAGTAGCCAAGAAAAACCTCACAACTATCCCCTTTACTCTGCGCATTCTGACTTGGATTCTTTTATCTTGTACAATGATGGTGACAGGGGGGAACAAGATACTCGGCTAGTAGAAGATACATCTAGTCAAGACGAAGGCCAAGAAACCATTGAGGTATCAAGGATGAAAAACGTGATAACTGAGGAATTACCGACAGATTTCTGGAGCATGGATTTTGACGGAGCAGTGAGCAAAGAAGGAGATGGAACAGGAGTTTGGCTACATAATCACAGAAACAGGTATTTAGAAAACCATTCTTACAAATTAAATTTCCAATGCACTAACAATATTTTCGAGTATGAAGCCCTGATGCTCGGTCTAAAGCTTTTGAAAAGAGTTGGTGCTAAACAGATTATGGTAAGAGGTGATTCTGAGTTGATAATAAAGAAAATCAAAGGTGAGTACGTTGTGAAACACCCATGTCTTAGAGCTTATAGGAATGTTGTTCTTGATGCCCTTAGATGTTTCACTGAAGTTGACTTGCAGGTAATGCTGAGGGGACAAAACATTCTTGCGGACGGATTGGCTACGTAAGCAGCCACATGTAATATTCATTTCCGCTCGACTCACACGTACACGGTGGAGGTAAAATAAAGACCAATTGTTCCCGACAATATCAGGTACTGGAAAGTGTTTGGTAATGATGATCAAATCGAAGACTTTCTGCAGTGTAAAAATGATTTTGAATGTACAAATATAGATTTAGAGAATGAGGATGAAAATGTAAGTAGATCAGATTTTGAAATTGATAGTGTAAATAGCGTAGATTCAGGAGAATTACGTGATGATGAGATGGAGGTCGATGTTTTACATTTGAAAAGAAATGTTTTTCCTAGGGGTCTAGTTCCTTTAGATGACTTGTTTGATTTTAACGACGTAGCCAAAAAACTGAAAATCGAAGCCAATGGACAAGAGGTAGAAGACTGTAATATAGGGACCAAAGAGAAACCTAGGATAGTCAAACTGTCTAAATCATTACCCCCTGAGAAAAAACTCAAATACATTGAGTTGTTCAGAGAATATTCGGATGTCTTTGCATGGGGTTATGAGGACTTGAAATCTTATGATACCAGCATCATACAACACAAGATTCCAATAAAAGAAGACCAAAAACCGTTTAGATAGAAACTTAGGAGGATAAATCCCAAGTTGCTCCCTCTGATAGAAAAGGAAATCAAAAAAATGTACGATGCCAAAATCATAGTCTCGATGCGTTTTTCCAAATGGGTCTCTAATTTGGTCCTTACATGTAAGAAATCTGGGGAAATCAGACTCTGTATAGATTTCCAAAATATGAATAAGGTCTCCCTAAAGGATAATTACCCCTTGCCAAAAATGGACCACATCCTTCAAAGGGTAGTTGGATCCAGTCGAATATCTTTGTTGGATGGTTTCTCGGGTTACAATCAGGTCCTCGTCCACCTAGATGACCAAGACAAAACCACTTTCACCACACCATGGGGCACTTTCATGTATGTGAAAATGCCTTTTGGTCTGATGAACGCAGGAGCCACATTCCAGAGAGCGATGGACATCGCCTTTGTGGAAGAATCGGGTAAGTTTATTGTTGTCTATTTAGATGATGTAACTGTGTTTTCTCGATCTGATGAAGAGCACCTGCGACACCTTAGACGAGTCTTCGATAAATGTAGGAGGTTTGGGATTTATTTAAATCCTAAGAAAATCCTTTTTGGACTAGAGGAAGGCAAATTGCTAGGACACATCATCTCCAAGGATGGAATCAAAATAGACCCCAGCAGAATCGAGGCCATACAAAAATTAGAACACCCAAGAAACCTCAAAGAACTACAGTCTTTTGTCGGGAGAATAAAATTTCTACGAAGATTCATTCCCAATCTGGCCGAGCTCCTTAGAAACATTACAAATATGCTAAAAAAGGATTTAAAAATAAAATGGGACTCTGAGTCCAGATAGTCTTTCGAACAAGTCAAACGAGCACTCACAGAGGCCCCTGTCTTAATCAGCCCTGATTTTACCAAAGATTTCTATCTTTTTTCTTTCGCTTCCGAACATACTATAGAAGCGGTATTACTACAAAAGAACAATGAAGGGTATGAATAGCCCATATCTTTCTTTAGTAAAGAGTTAAGAGACGTTTCTCTGAATTACAAGATAATGGAGAAACAAGCTTTTGCCTTGGTGAAAGCTATAAAAGATTTCAGGGTCTACATTCTCCATTCTCATACCATTGCATATGTTCTGAATGCGGTAGTAAAAGACATTTTGACCCAGGCCAACCCGGATGGGAGAAGGGGAAATGGATTGTTGTCATTTTAGAATACGATATAGAGATTAATCCTACAAAACTAATCAAGGGTCAAGGCCTAGAAAAATTAATGGCTGAATCAAATTTCCATGCTCTTGACATTAATTTTTTAGCTGCAGCAGATGAACAGGGCGAGATGGTGACTCCAAGTGTGAGAGAGGTATTTCTCAACTCTCCATGGTACGCAGACCTTATATTCGTTTTGCAAAATTTACAATCTCCTCCTGGTTTGACTAAGACTAAAGCTAGATTTTTAAAGTTGAAAGCCTTAAAATTTTGTATTCTAGAAGGCAATTTGTATTGGAAAGATCCTGGAGGCATTTTGTTAAATTGTTTATTGAAAGATGAAGCTGACAACATGTTACAAGAATTTCATGCAGGAGAATGTGGTGGCCATCTGAACTGGAAGGTCACAGCCAACAAAATACTCAGAGCTAGATTCTATTGGCCCACCCTATTCGTCGATGTACATCATAAAGTGACTGCATGTAATTAATGTCATTTGTTTGAAGGCAAAAGGAAACTCCTTCCCCTCCCCATGAAACTGATCTCAGTTGAAGCCCCTTTCCAGCAATGGGGACTGGACTTCTTTGGAGAAATATACCCCCCTTCTTCAGGCCAGCACAGGTGGATTCTCACTGCCACTGATTATTTTACCAAATGGATCGAAGCAGTACCAAGTACGCAAGCCACTGACTCTGTTATTATCAAATTCCTTGAAAATAATATCTTGTCTCTCTTTAGATGTCCTAGAAATATTATAACTGATAATGTAGTTGTTTCTCGGTCGAAGAAGATCATAGATTTCTGCAACCTGCAACCAGTATCACATTGGTTTGGGGTATTCCACAGCCTACTACCCTCAAGGGAATGGGCTGGCGAAATCTTCAAACAAAACCTTGGTAAATATCATCAAGAAAACATTGCAGGAAAACAAGAAATCATGGCACAACAAGTTGGTGTTCGCATTATGGGATGACAGACTGACCACCAAAAGGTCAATTGGTATGTCACCATACCAGCTGGTCTATGGCACAGAGGAAATTTTCCCCACTTCTTTAGGAGTCCCTGTCATGAAGTTGCTTCAAGATGTACAAGCTGAGCCAAATGACTCACAGAGAAGGATCAACCAGATGATCCATTTGTAGCAGTCTAGGGAAGAAGTCTTCAACAAGACTTAGGTAATCCAAGAAAACATCAAGAAGATCTTTGACAAAAGAACCAAGGAAGATGATTTTGAGCTAGGAGATTTGGTGTTGAGATGGGACGCCAGAAATGAAGACAAGGGAAAACATGGAAAATTTGACAGTATGTGGAGAGGACCATACATGATCCAAGCATTCAAGGGGAACAACGCTTTCTTGCTGAATAACGTTGATGGGACAGATTTGCCAGGAGGACCTGTAAATGGAAGAATGCTGAAACATTATGTGCCACCTCAGTAGAGACTCAAGTTTTCACTCTCCATTGTACATACCGTTCTTTTTTTTATTTTTTGCCTGCATTTTCTGAGTGAAGAACATTAGTCAGTTGGTTGAAGCCCGAAGAGAAGGCTCTAAGCTGCTGACCACTATTTTTCCAATTTTTGAGAATAAAACCAACGAAGGCTACTAGGCAAAAATTTTCAGAATGACAGGAACCAGGATTCTTGGCACTTCATAGGGCAAGTACCATCCCCAGGTGGAGCCATTGTTATCCTCCTATAAGTTATATGATCAACTGGTGACTGGGATATTATCTGTTTTTAGTGTTTTTGTTGACAAATGATTTTTCATTCTACAAATAATTTGAAAATGAAAAAGAAAAGAGAAAAGAAAAAAGAAAAAGAAAAAGAAAAAAGAAAAAAGAAAAAGAAAAGAAAAGAAAAGAGGGCATAAAAGAATTTCAATAAAATCGCCATGCAATAACAGTAACTTGGTCCATACCTTTCAAGCATGGCCAAGTTCTTTTTAAATTGATGTTGATAGGGAAGTGAATGAGTTTGTCTAAACAGTTTAATCTTAGCCAAAGTGTCTAGGTAGATTAGTGAATAAATCTGGCCAGACTGTCTAATCCTGGTCAGATAGCCCCAGGGTAGAGTAAATTCTTAACCCAACAGTCTAATTTGGGTTAACTGTCATAGGAAACTAGGTTAGAATATAGGTTAGTTGCATTGTTGCTTCATTTCAATAAAAACCAGTTTGATGATTAATGTTGCACCATGATTTGGATACCTAAATGTTGTTCGACTAACCCCCTGGTGGCGTAGTCATGAAAAGTTCGGAGAAAACCCATGAAAAAAAAATTATCCAAAGTTTTCTAGGCACATGTTTTGTCTGTGCTTTCACTTATGCTCCTATCATGTATCAATGGTCCAGATGATCGTGCCCAGATCTACGGTGGATAGATCATTTCGGACCCCCCTAACCGTTCTA
>ML813625.1:15262-32460 GCA_009831015.1 Picea engelmannii | reverse complement strand
GATAAGACCCGCTCACATCTGGACAACCCAGGATCGAGCGCGCAAATCTACGATCAACGTTGGATTCCGGACCCCCCCATATGTTCTTCCTTTAATGGAGGGGGGGGGCGTTCGGAATTTGTTATAAACAACGCACATAGATCTGTGGCTTAGAGGCAGGTGCGCAGATCAACGACCCAAGATGTATTTCGGACCCCCCCGACTGATCTGCCTTTAACTGAGGGGGGGGACCAGAATGGTATTATTCCTCTGGCGGGACCCTTGTTATACGTGGCAGCGATCTAATGGCCCCGAGTCCCATCATCTCCTGCTATCTGATAGACCTCTGTCACCTCTGGATGTCACCTTCCACCTTTCCCGAAATGGTCATGTCCCATAACTGTTGTCAGTCCTTCCCCCCCATTCGCTCATGGCAAGCCCCTTACTATGAATTTTACCTCCAATCGATAGCTACCATGTCACCTGTATGTATCCCTCAGCCATCTTCACTCGCCATATCACCCTCAAAATGATCCATTGGCCGTTTATTACTGGATAACCTATCTGTTATCTAACTGACCTGTCTCCCACGCCCAACTAACCCCCGTTTACTTAAAACTACCGTTATTCCCCTTACTTTCATTATTCACCCATCACACCAAAGAAATTCACCGCTTACTCCTCCGTTACATTTTGTTTCCCTCATCCACAGTCAGTCACCCCCTCTAACATTTTGTTTTATTGCAGGTACTGTTGTAGAAATGGCGCCAAAGTCCAAACAATCAGAAGGAGAGGAGAATCCATTTCTCCCACCTCTTGTCGACCTGGAAAGGATCCCACTGGTCGACAAAGACTGATTAATCGTAGATACAAAATGTGATTTTGATTTCTCATACCTTCATTCGTGGCTTAGGGAAGTTTTCCTGGACAAGAGTGATGAAATTGGACTATGGGAGTCCAATTTACCCCTCTACCTCTTCCCTCAGATCCACCATTTTCCCGAGTTCTCTCTCAAGTGTCAAGCCCACTATATTCCTGAACAAAGAGCCATCATCTCCTCGTCCGGAGAGATCCTGTTCCTCATCATGCCCGAATCCATAGACCAGATGATGTAAATCCCCTGAGCCAACTCTGCATCTCCCTTCAACCTGGAAATTCTCACGGAATTATACCAGAAAATATCCTTCCCCCAAAGAGCTAAAATATTCGAGCTCTTCCTTCCCCCATCCACTCAATTTCCCTCCACAAATCCTCCTTATCTGTCTTCCATTTTCTCCACTAATGGAAAACAGGTCATATCATCCCTTTTTGCTTTGTTAGGATACTATTCTGATCAGTGGGTAGATGAACCCATTCTGGGTTTTCTATCCATCTTCTCTACCGATGAAAAGCCCACCACCCAGTTTGACTTCAGCACATTCTTGGCAGACAATATTCACGAACAGTTCGTGAATTTTGGCATGGAAGGCATGTTTAGATATTCATTGATACTAGCATACTTGTTCGTCTTCTTCCAGGCGGATAAATTTGGCTTTTCCATGCAGAAGATGGATGGAGATGGTATACCTCAGGCAATCACAACATGGACCTCCTTTCTCAAGCACAACTCCATTGATTTCAACTTCAAGGAGTTCATCGACCAATTATACCACCCTGTGGTAAGTATGTTAGGCGGCAGGCCCGAGCCTCGGATAAATGATGAAGTTCAGAGGATCCCGCATCTCTCGGACAACACAAAGAATGGGGATTGGTACTTATATAAATATCACACCAAGATCAGAGTATACGGGTGTGAGTTGGCACCGTATAAGCTACCCAAGTATCCTCCTGTCAAAATCTTTTCTCTAGAATATATAAGGCAGATAATAAATTTCGATGATATCCATTTTGTGTCATTGAAGAAAAAGCAGCAGCTTAGAATCAAGGGGCAGATTGGCTCCTTCATATGCAATAATCAGGGCATTGGGGAAGAAGCAGATAGGATGCTGAGGGAGATGAAGTTATTCATGAGATTCCCATCGAATTATGATCCATGTGGGATCATCTCAGAGATGAGGGTGAAGAACAAAAACATCCCATATGTTCATGAGTCCAGGCCCGAAGTTGAGAAGTTCACAAATCAGACAGCCTGGGAGCCCAACACATTGGTCGAAGTACAGCAGCAGGATCCCCCGACCACTGTATCTCAAACAGCCATGCCACAGGTCCCGAAGGAAAAAGGGCCTCGACAAGATTTATCTCCACCTGCCATGGAGGTATCGTCCGAAGAGTTCCAACTACATACTAAGAGGCCCAAGACAATTTCAATTCCTAGCCTGACTGGAGAAAAAGAAGCCATGTCTACAACAACGACCAAGGTTGATAGGCCTCCCTTTGGTTTGAGCCTCCATAAGGCCATAACCTCAGTAGTGACAGAAAAATCTACAAATCCTCCATTGACCACCCAGCCAGGCAAGGTGGGACCGAAGCTGAGTATCTTCGAGAAGTATGAGTTGATCAAGAAAAGGAACCAGACCCTGACCAATAGTACTTGCACCCAGTTCTAGAAGCAGACGTCGACTGCACAACATAGGTTGTTGTCGGCATTCGATACCGAGAAGGGAAAAATGCATATGGCATTCTTCTAAGCAAAGGTACCAGACCCCAAGGTGATCACTGACTATAAAAGGGCCACCTTCGAGTTCCAGACGAAGGACGTGCATCCGTCCGATCATATGGATCTGCACAAGCAGACAGGGGAAATGGTTTTCTATACATTGGCGCATGCTTCCACTTCTATGTCCAAATTGCAGGTGTCCCTGAACAATGTTCAAACACAACTCAATCTTGAGAAGATATCGTCCTTTGCAAAGGAAAATAGGATCAAGACTTTGGAGGAGCTGGTCCTTAAGATCGGTTATGATCCTTCAAACGTGAAAGAAGTTGATGAAATGATAAAGAAGAAGAATGCTGACATAGCATCCTTGAGGAAGCAACTGAAGCTCCCTCCCACAGAGGATTCGCAGGTGAAGGAGATGGAAGAGAAAGAAGGAGAGAAGGATGAAATTCTCAAGCTGCTCATGGAGCAGAACACACAGTTTAAGGAAATGGAAGTTGATATGGAGAAGCTATTAAAAGAGAAAGAGCAACTGAAGCCAATGGAAGTCATTCCATTGAGTGCTATTCCAATTTCAAGAGTGATCACAACATCAGTGATAGCAGTGCCATCCGCGACTCCATTGACATCCCAGGAGAAGACAACCGACCTGGCTAAGTCCATGGAAAAGATGAACCTGCAGGAAACAGAGATCAATGGGCTTAAAAAGGAGATTGAGAATCTTCAGGAACTCAAATCTTCCTTTCAGACCAGCCTCTCCAAGGAAAACCAGGTGACAGAGCAGCTCAAGCAGGAGCTACAACAGCTCCGGAAGCAAACAGTGGCAGGAAAGACTTTAGCTGAGGTGAATGAGAGTGTATGGACAGACATCACTAATTCCATGAACGAGATATGGCCCATGATCCAGATCATGTTTGAGCAGAATGAATTGGTCCAGAGGAGCAAACAGACCATTGAGAATATCAAAGTAGAATTGGGAGACATGTCAACACAAGCAAAGGAGATAATCAAGTTCCTCAATTCTAAGACCAGGGAAGAGCTGGAAGAGCTGAATATTGAAGACAGAACAGAGACCATCCTTGAGGTCAAAAGGGTTCTGACTAAGAGAGGATTAATGCTTCAGCTGGAAGAAAAGGTTCAAGCCATGGACCTAGGGGTACAAAGATTCTTCAGTAAGATAGAGGCTCTACAGAAGAAGGATCTACCTGGTCTGAAGGTAATCAATGATAAATTGATGACACTCCCAGACTACAAGAAGAGATTGGCCGATGTGGCTAAGGAAAATTCAAAGTTTGCAGGCATTCAAGGGAGCATCACTCGCAAGGCGTTTCTAGATGCCCTTCAGTGGGACATCAGTATCCAACACGAGATTCAATACATCTTCCTCACCAAGCCTACATTCACCAAGTACACAGAAATGGACGAAGTGTATCGAAGAATGCTCAAAGTCAACGTGCCCATTCATCTTAGATGGGAGGAACTCTGTGACCTGATCGATTAGAAGATGAGCTATCCCAGTCCTGTCACTTGTCCAAATAAGATGAGGTCATGCAGATGGCTTCATCAACGGTCCACCCAGAAATCAGCGTGCAGTTACACCACATCATCAAGCAGTTCCTAGATTTAGGAAATTTGTTAAGTTAGTTAGGCTAAAAATAGATTTAGCATGTCCTGGTCATTAATGACAGGATCGTTTGTAATTTGAGTTATAAATACTTCACCTTTCGAAGTATTGAGTGTTTTTTATCTTCACACCCTGACGTTATCAGACTGTAATATTTTTGAAGAGATCTTCCATTAATAAAAAGGAGGCACTTTTATAGGATTCTTGTGTGTACTCACTGGTGATGTTTTTCTTTCTAAGTTGAATGTTATTCTCACTCTGTTATCATACTGTTTTCTAAATCTAATCTTTAAGAGTAATGAATGTTGCAGGATTTATCTCGTATACCCTGTTTCTGACTCGAAAGATTTTAGTGTTTTATCTTCTGGTGTTTTCAATAAAGAAATTCTTAATTGCTTCTTTGTTGAAAATTATCTTTCTCATTTTTCTACTATTCATCATTTATGATATTAAAGAATCCAGTGATTATATTATCTCGCCCTGTGAAAGTTTTCCTTTGCTTTTTTGGTTCGGATTTCACATTTTATTAAAACACAGACCCCATAGCCCAATGGATGTGTAGATTGTCTCAACCAATTTAAAAAAACACTTTGACAAGAAAACCGACCTATTTCTTTACCTAGCCTAATATTTAAAATTGGAAACATAGCTAAATCATATAGAGATATCCCTCTCTGAAGTTGGAAGGGCTAGATCCCAGCTTCAAAAGTGGTTGGATAAAGTTACCTTAGTAGATTTCTTTTGTTGTCAACCTCTAGGAAATTTACCAAGTGCTAACATATTCTGCACAAACTACTCAACTGCAACATGTGGAACATTTCATTTAGCATGAACCAACACCATACATTTGTGTGGCTAAGATATGCCAATAGGAAGGAATTCCATTTGTGCATGATTTCATTCTATTTGTATGAGGAGGCCTTCGACAAGGATTTTATGTCGTGGCCTGTAGTCAAACACAACCCGCGCAATTCATAGATGCATTACATTATTCCTAGAGAGATGTTGAAGAAGACAGGTTATGAAGTAGGGGTAGGACCAAGCTCAGTCTAAGAGGTGCAAAAGAAAGAATCCATGTCATAAACAAACTTTGACGAGGAGGAAGAGATGAAACCACTGGAGCGAAAAAAGAGAACATTATCGATGTTTGAGAAACTACTGGAGAAAGCCATGTTGAAAGGTAAGGATGTCAACAAAATATTTAGTGTTTCATTTATTACAAATCCAATGGCCAAGAAAACCAGGACGGGGATCTCACCGAGCAAGTTTCTGAACCCCCAACCCCTTCCATCCACCATCCCCTGCACTTGCTCAACGGCTCGAACATCCCATATCATCGACATTCAGGATGAACCTGATCCTAGAACCACTCCATCAACCACCATCATCACTGAGCAACCTCCATAACCACCGCAACCCCATCCACCACCTCCAGAAACCGCCATTCCATCCCAAACCATCAACCCATAACCCATGTAGGTGGATTACCCAAAGATACGAGAGAAGAGGCTAGAACTCCCTGGTCTAAACCTAGAAGTACCTAAACAAAGGCTACAACTGACTGGCCCAAACCCTGAAGCCCAGAACCAACATATCATACCCTTTGTGTCAATCTAGAACACTCTATCCTCGAAAAAGATGAAAACAATAGAGAAGCCGCAAGTCCAAAGTCCCCAACACACTTCCTCAATGACTAAGGTTGACGGTTCTATGGGAAGCGCAACCCAAGAAGTTGAGGTCCACAAAGAAGTGGAGATACCATAGGTTTAGAAGGAACCTGAGATGACTTTAGGAAAAATTGCAATGTCAACACAGGAATAGATCGAGCTAGTCCTCCAAAACCCTCAACAGTGCACAGAGTTTTTGCAACTCTACTTGTCCAGGACATAAGTTCTAATGCTCCTACCATCAACTTTGTGGTTGAGGCTTGCGCTGGGACCATCGACAAGAGAGGAGGAGGTGGATACTCCCTTAGATAATTCAATGACCAATGGAATTACACTACAGGTTCGACTACCAAGGGATGCCACCCCTTCTGTGGCTGACCTTGCACAGTGGCCAGTAGCGTAGCTCGTTGGAGTGACCAAGTCTTCAATCGATCAATTAGAGAAGAGGATCCAATAGGCCAAAAGGACCACAGAGTTCACAAGGTAGTGAGCACTCCTTGATCAAGTGCGCAAAAAGCATGAAGAATTCACCAAGATCCATGCAGAGTAGAAATTGGAAAGAGTTTGGGAGAGGCTTGTTGAATACTGACTGAAAATAAGGAAGCTCACAACCCAACTTCTAGAATCCAGTGCTAAAGGAGAACCTGAGCATAAAATTGAGATACTCCAAGGGGAATGGTCACATTTGTCTAGTCGCGTAGAGAAAATGGAAGTGCAGTTGCAGGAAATCCGACATGAAGAAGAAGAACAACCTCGAAAGTTGTAGGAGCGGATGGAGAAAATAGTCCTGGAAGGAAACAATGCTCGAGAAACACTACACTAGTGCACAACTAAGTGCAAAAAGATATTTTGAGAAGTCAACGACTGGATGGGAATTATCTCTAGGCGCAACCAGACTCTAGAGGACGTGCATGCGAGAATACAGTTGTTGAATGAGGAAGTTGAGGTCACTGTGGATCCGCTCGTGCAACAAGATAAATTCAACCAAATCCAACAAGAATATAATGATTTGAACGCTCTATTTGAGGCGCAATCTATAGCCAAGAAGGAGCTGTGTGAATTTCTCCCTATCGTTCAAACAATGTATATGAAAATGCATTAGGTGGATGCTACAACAAACTATTAATGGAATTATTTGGTCACATCCAAGCCCAAAGGATGTATCACAAATGCGACCCAACAACTTTTAGTTGAATCCTCACTCCTTGGTAGGAAGTGGAAAGATAAAATTGGTAGTTTCTAGGAATTCAGGAAGAGATCCTTAGAGTTGGTCCCAGAGTTGTGATCTTCGTTTGAAGAGGCGTATAAAGAGAAAGCCTAAGCGGAAGAGGAAAACAAAGAGAATAAGGAGGACAAGGATGTAAATTTTTTGAACCTGCAGAGAATAGATCTAGCTATAAAATACTACAAACATTTGCAGAGAGAAATTGAGAAAGAAGAAGAAGGAGAGAAAGAATGGAAGAATTCTCATTAACCGTAATGAATAATGAATCATTTACACATGATATACTCTGTATAACTCAATGAATGTGAACTGGAGGAGAACTAATGTGCCATAGTGGTGGTATAGAGTGATCTAAAGAAACACCAATAGTTACGGGTGTGAATTCCCCCCTATTCTAGTCTCTCACGTAATTACGGGAGTGAAATGCCACCTAGCTGAGTTAATTGGTCAACTAGTATTCAATTAACTGATTGAAAAGAGTATAGTGAGGAGTACATCAAGGAATTAAGGGTAATTCTCCAGCCTGGTGATGATCCCAAGGCATGTTTTCACTATCATGGTGATGATCCCAATGTTGCATGGTGACAAAACCAGTGCAACATCTAAACTCCACTCAACTAGTCAAACTGAAGTGTCAACTGGAAGAGAATATTCTCCAGGTGGAATATTCTTCCCTAAAATATAGGAGACTAGATAATGACTAATTACGACTAATAAACAAGAAAAAACCTTAGGAAAAAGAAATCCTAGGTTTGTGTGAAGAAACTCCAACACCCCCCCTGAACATCACTATGGTGAAAATAAAGAATGGGTCCTAAAAACGAGGCCATGTTAAGTACCCAAATACAAAAGATACACTGAATAAAGTGAGGAAAGAGGGAAAACCTCATGGGAAAACCCCCCCTCAAGGTACAATGTATGTAAAAATAAGAACTATAGTTTCTAGGAAATTGTGCCCTTCACTCCAAGATGACTTTGCAGAGAATGGAACTTATGTTTAGTGAAGGTCTTGGTGAAGATGTCTGTCATTTGTTCTGCGGAAGGAAAAAACTATAGGTCGATGATCCCCTCGTGTACTAAGTCTTGGATTTAGTGCATGTGGATCTCGATGTGATTCGTCTACTGCCTCTAAACTAGATCTCTGCAGAACTTCAGAGTGCTCTAGTTGTCACATGAGATGGAAATCGATCGATGAAACTAAATGCCCAAATCGGTGAGAAAATTTTGTGGCCACATATCTTGAATGGTTATGTTAACTACCCCTTTGTACTCTGACTCAATTGAAGATACAAAAATGGCATATTGCTTCTTGCTCAACCAACAGATAGGCCTAGAACCAATACTGCGTGAGTAACCAGATGTGGACTTGCAATCAATGCTATCACTATCCCAGTCAGAATCAGTAAACCTGATGAGATGTAATGTAGAGCCTGCTTCATAAAGAATCCCAAAGGTGATGGTGCCCTGTACGTATCGAAGGATACACTTTGAAACCTTTTAATTTAGCTCATGCAACTCCTGCATGAACCTCAAAACTGTGCCAACTGCATAGGAGAGGTTTGGTCTGGAGTGGGTGAGATACAATAAGCTCCCCACAAGTTGTATGTATAGTGTGTTTTCAACCAGTGAAGTCTCCTCACCATCCTCAAGTTTTACTCCTCATAGGAAAGGAGTCGGAGAAGACTTGCAGTCCGTCATGTGAATCTCTCAAGGAGATCTCATGCATACTTGGCCTGACACAGTTTCATACCTGATGCATACTAACTAATATTGAGTCCAAAAAAGAAGTGTAGCAGACCCATGTCCATCATCAAAAACCTTCCATGTAGAATCCTCTTGAATGCAACAATCATTGAAGTTGAGAAACCGGTGATCAACATATCATCAACATACATAACTAAAAGTAGAAGTGAATCAGTCGTCCTAAGCATGTAGACATTCGGGTCTGATTTATAATGTACAAATTTTTGTGACAAAATGTAGGAGTCCATCTTGGCATACCATGCCTTTGGATCTTGCTTTAGGCCATAAAGGGACTTCTTCATTCGATAGACCAAAGATGATTCTTGCATAAATCCCTGGGGATGCTCCATATAGATCTCCTCAGAGAGATAACCATGATAAAATGCATTCTTTACATCCATCTGATGGACTTCCTATCCCTTGGATGTCACAATGGCAAGTGCCAATTGTATGGAATCGATCTTCTCTACTGGAGAGAAGGTCTCATCATAGTCAATACCATGCACCTATTGAAATCCTTTAGCAACAAGCTTGGATTTGTATCTTCTAATCTGTTCATCTGATGTTCTCTTGGTCTTGTAGACCCATCTACATCTAACAAGTTTCTTCCAAGAAGGAAGGGGAACTAGATCCCATGTCTGTTTCTCGAGGAGGGAGTTGTACTCCTCCTGCATGGCAGATTCCCAAAAGGGATTTCTAGCAGCCTTGCCATAATACTGTGGATCTAAAGATTCAACTAATAAAATATGCCTGGAGGGAAATGGTTCAGTGGCAGTGAGTGCAATAGGAGACTCTTTGAAATCAGATAGATTTCTCCTAGTATCGGTTGGATCACCAATGAGATCCCCTACATCCTGAAGAGTAGTATGTTCCCACTTGAGCCTCTGCTCTAGCTCTGCAACTACATCTATATGCTCTAATTCTGCATCTGACTATACTGAATCTGAATCTAAATCAAGTGATTCCTCTAAATAAGAACTCTCATCTGAAGAAGATTCAACATGTGCATGCTCATCATTTCGGACAAGTGGAAGAATGAAGGTGTCTTCATGCGATTGTTGAGGTACATGTAAGATACTTTCCTCGAATTGGAAACTACGCTCAATGATGAGTTGGTCCGAGGAAATATCAATAAATCTATATCCCTTCACACCGTCAGGGTATCCAACAAAAATACACTTATTTCTCTATGGATCAAGTTCTTTCCTCTTTTTAGAGGGAATCTGGGCTAGTGCATGTGAACCGAAAATGCGAAAGTGGGTCACTTTTGATTTGAGGCTGCTCCAAGCCTCGTAGGGGGTCTTATCCTTGACATATCTATGGGTAGATCTGTTTTGGATGTATGTTTCACAAATAATTTCTTTGTCCCATAGTATCTGTGTTAGTGACTTTTCATGCAACATGCAAGATGCCATCTCCTTTAGAGATTTGTTTTTCTACTCAACAAATCTGTTTTGATGTGGAGTATAGGGAACTATGTACTGCAACTGAATCCTTGCCTCATGGAAAATATTATGGATCTCATTATTTACATACTCTCCCCCTTTATCAACTCAAAGGACTTTGATATTCTTTCTAGACTATGTCTCAACCAGGGATTTGAAATCTTTGAGGTGTTAAAAGACCTTAGATTTTTGCCTGAGAAAGTAGATCCATGTAAAACATGAGAAATCATCAAAAAAAATGAGAACAAACCTTTATTTGTTGATAGATGGATGTATAAAAGGACCCATAAGGTCATTGTGGATCAGATCTAAAGGTGCATAAGCTCTCTGAGACTTTCCTTTGTCAAATTTCTCTTGAGGGTGTTTTCCGAGAACACATCCCTCACATACTCCCTTGGAGAAATGGATGTTTGGTAGACCATCAATCAATATTTTATTTCTAAGTTGTAAATTATCTGAAATTCAAATGTCCAAACCTTTCATTCCATATCCTACTACTTTCATCAACATGAGTAAGAATTAAAGCATAATCAGTTTCAATGAATTCAGAAAAAGTATACAATCTAGACTGATGATTTACCTCACTGGTAGCAACCCTGGTGTTGGTTTCCATGTCATAGATGTCTATGGAATTTGGTGTGAATATGAATTTATTTTTGGTGGCATAATGTATCATATGATATATGGATAGAATTTTGATGGAAATTTTGGGAACATGCAACACATTCTCGAAGCTTTCGTTGGTGAGTTCAATCCTTCCTTTGTCGGTGACTTCGTCAGAAGAGTTGTCCCCCATCAGAATTGGAGGACCTTTGCATACATCCATTGAAGAATATATTTATTTTGAGGAATCCATGTGATGTGATTCTCCTGAGTCTACGATCCAAGCATCAGGAGAGGAGTTGATGGAAATCAAGGCATGGCTAGAATTGTCTTTCTTGGGATTCAGATCTTCTGGCTTCTTCTTCTTGGCACCCTCAAATATGAAATGTACAAGGTTGTTTTTCTAAAGTATTTGAGACATTAGATATATTTTTTTTCATGCATGCAGATTTTGGATGGAATCATTTTTGACAGTACATGCATTTCTACCCTTTTATTCCCTTTCCCCCTTTGGTTCTGGAGGCATCGGTGAAGGGTTTTGTGTACCCTTCCTTCTTCAGATATGAATGAACTTTCATTTTGTATTTATATTTATATTTAGTATATTGATGTCTTCCATATTTCATAGTAAGTGCTTGTGCCTTTGGGCCTTTGATTTTTCCCGTGTTGATGAGCTTGGTTTGCTCTTGTGTCAGGGATTCGATAAAGTTCTCAAGAGAAGGAATATTCCAGGTGGCTCCAGAGGCGTATCTGACATAATGGAATGTGGATACAAATACAAATAATTCAAGACCAAGTTTGGAGATAATGGTGAGAACCATTTGTTTCTCCTCCTTAGATTTATCAACCCCACAAGCTTTGAGTTTCAACAGTAAATCCTTGAATTTTGTAAAGAAATATTGTATATTGTCGAAGATTTTTGGATCCAATGTGAGTAGTTCCACCTCCATCATGTGTCCCCTCATCTCATAATGTTTTCCAAATATCCCTTACAAGGTGTTCCAGGCTTCATTGGGAGTCTTACAGGAAGATATGTGAAAAAGGAGATCGGGAGAAATAAGACTGCAAATCGTTCTGAGTGCTTTATCCATGCGATTTAAATACTTGGATTTTTCCATGGCTAATGTTGGTTTTGTATATGTATTCAAGGTTAAACTTCACAATCCTATGGTTCGGAGATGTATGTCTATTTTCTCCTTCCATGCAAAGTAGTTGTAAGGTGTAAGAATGAATTCTTTTTGGAAATCCATCTTTCTGCCGTCTTCAATCTTTTGTACCTGCAAAAAAAATTTGTGTATATTTTTCTTAGCAGTTCATCGGCTTCGATACCATGTAAATGTGTTGAACCTGTACATAATAGATATATCTATAAAATACTACGTACATTTGTAGAGATAAATTGAGAAATAAGAAGAAGGAGAGAAACAATGGAAGAATTCTCATTAACCGTAATGAATAATGAATAATTTACACATGATATATTATGTATAAATCAATGAATGTACAATGGAGTAAAAAACATGCACCATAGTGGTGGTATAGAGTGATATGGACACACACCAGTAGTTACAGGAGTAAAATTACACCTAGTCTAGTCTCTTAGGAAGTTACGGGAGTGAACTGCCACCTAGTTGAGTTAAATAGTCAACTAGTCTTTAGTTAAGTAACTGAACAAAGTGTAGTGAGGAGTAGATCAAGGAATCAAGGGTAGTCCACCAATATGGTGATGATACTAGGTAAAGTGCGCATTAGCATGGTGATGATCCCAATGTTGCATGGTGACAAAACTAATGTAGAATCTAAACTCAACTCAACTAGTAAAACTAAAGTGTCAACTGAAAGAGAATATTCTCTAGGTGGAATATTCTCCCCTAAAATATAGGAGACTATATAATGACTAATTATGACTAATAAACAAGGAAACACCTTAGTAAAAATAAATCCTGTGTGTGTGTGAAGTAACTCCAACAGAGAGAAACCAACAATTACTCCTAGAAGCTGTGGAAGAGCCAAGTACTTGACTTGAGGGAGAGTCAAGGCTTGTGGTCAAATCCCATTGGGCCCTTCATTTTTTGGATTTGAAGCTATGCAATAAGGACTATAGTCCCATTTTTGGTTTAACACGAGTTTTGCAAGCTACAGAAGAAGCTGGACAATGGAGAAAGTAAAATAAATAGAAAACGTTTGCGGAAAGGGACAATGCAACACCAACGATACAAAAGAAGTTACAACATAACAATAAAGAATGTGAGGCCAAATCCAGAATATCCCAATTGGCCTATATATCAAATGAATATTATTGTAAAAGGGTTGGGTTAGCTAGTGTTGATTGGTTGGTTGTGATAGTTATTGTTGTTGTTGGTTTTGGTTGAGAAACGGTTATGTAAATGTAATATGTATATAGTTTTGGGTAGATAGAGCTTTGCAACATGAGTCTGGAGTCAGAAGTATATAACAGAGTACCAGTTTGTCTCTATGATATTGTATCCGATAAGTTTTGATGATAATAGACGGAGGACCCAAAATTTTGAAATATAATGTGTCATTCTGTGTTTATTCTTATGCATTGTATCTTTACATTAATTCTTTATTCTTGATGGGATCCATATGATATCCCAATGTATGAATTATTTTCATAACTTAAGTATCTTTAGTTCCAGTAAGCAAGAGTTCAGATATGTTCTACAGTTGGTCTATCTTGTGCAAGATCATGGTGAATACTGAAGGTTATGGGAACCAAACTAAGTATTCTCCTTGCCCTTTCCTATCCTTTTGTCTTGGTTACGCTTCAGGTGAGACTTATTCTCTTCGGAGGAGATGAAAATTCTATCACTCTAGACTACATGGTACCTTTTGCTAGTAACCTGAGATGGACCCTGGTCTAATCAATTATGTGCCAACAAATCAACCCTGCTTTCCATAGATCTATAATTTCCTACACTTGTTGAAGTCACAAAAAACCTATCTCCAACTTAATCTCTTCGGGGAACTTCACAATTGTTCCTTTTCTCCTAAGTATGAGTCAGGTCAAAAATTAATTTTACACTAATCACATTCCGAAAAAAGCCTTTTCGATTTCCAAAACAGAAAAGGATTATGTTGGAATCATCTACGTTAGAGTGTTTTCCCTCACGAATAAGTTTTGACTCCGACTCGTACACTCTAATATTCCAGGCTTACAATGTATTCTTTAGTATGCTACATGGGAACTAATTGTTGGTATGAGGTAAAAATTAAAGTACCAAAGTCGTCAAGTCTATACATCAACCATCAATCCTTTGAGAAACATTGCATGACTAGATTCCTCCTTATATTTTGGGATGACTCACTTTTCGAAAAAGGGAATATTCTTTTGATACTTCCTTCATGAGGATTATAACATCTCTGGGGTCTTTTGGACTCCAAATCATAAATTTCAATGATGCACCTTGACACCCTTTCAAGTCTCCACAGTCGACACACAAAACCATGTTAAAAAGTGAATATACCATTGATACCCTCAAATCAATGTATACCTAAACCTGAGTATCGATTACCTCCGATGATATGACTCTAACTAGACCCAACTATCACCACAACTACGATCCTACTATGTCATCATGTGAACCCAGGAAGGATAAATAATATTATTTGATCCCTTTCCTTCGGTGTGCAATTAACCCATGAACTTTCCTAGACTGATGGAAGAGACTCTGACAACCATTTTTTGAATTTAAACCTCCACTTCGACCTCAATATGTGGATTTAGACAATATTCCCTCTTAAATTTCATTAATGGTGGAGATGATGCATGTATTTTGAAACAATCCTCGTACAAAAGTGATTTATTACACATTTGGAGTGATGTAATATGTATGAAATGAACCTAATCCCTCATTTTACACTCTATCTTCCTCTATAAGTTAGTAAATCTCTCTACCTCTCTCCGATTATCTATTTAATACTCTGAAATCATTTGTTTCAACTAAATTTTAGGTATTACGCTTTTCTAACATTACTTGTCTCCTTACAATTGCTTCATTATTATCTAGGTATTAACTCATGTTTTAACTCTGGTGATGTAGGACATGAACAACATTTCATTATGGAAAGTCAAAATAGTAGGAGACCCAAGAGCTCAGCCTACTTTCATTCAACCTCTATGCCTAAAACTTATTCTCACCAAGAAGAGGTTCTTGTAACAAACACTACCCATCACATTGGTGAATACCAAAGCCTTGGATATGACGAGATCTACAGCATTTTCAATACTTGATAATTTTCTCCATAAGATGAAAACCTAAAGATATATATGAACATACAGAAAATCGACATTCGTATAGTTGTTTCTTGATCGCCACTTTTTCCTTACAAGAAGAAACCCAATGGTGCTTTAAGTAGTTCGATCCAAACATTGCAACTATTATAAGAAAGAATGAAATGAGAATAGCATCCCTAAGGCATGAAGATATCAACAAGAAATATCACTTACCCACACCTACGTGTGTTCTCAATGAGCCATTCTTAAAACGTTTCTTTCAAATAAATGAAGGCCCAACTAAATTCATGAAACAATGGTGGGTATATAAGGACAAGACTCTCAATAAAGGAAAAAAGTTTGTCCCCACATAGGAATTCAAAGCACCATACAAAATTTTGGTCTCTATGTTGAATCGATTGTATGGAAAGGAAAAAAGCACAGACTTTCAAAAATATTGGATACCATTGGCCCATACCATCATTAAAATGGGACATGTGTTCAATTGGAAAGATGTATTGTCTTTCCACATATGTCTCCACATGAAAACTATTCCAGGTATGAGAAATACCTACTTTTATATGCCATCCTACTTGATTGATGCCATTTGTTCCTCTGTCCAATTTATTGACCTCGGGTGGAATTGGGACCATGATAAACCCCTTGTACATGTATATTTATTTGAATCATGGATCATAAATTACAAAAGGTATTTTTATGACATATATAAATACTTCCTCGGCCCTCTCTATATTTTACTTTTTGGGTTCCCTAGGCACAAAATATCCTTCAAAGCCCGAATTAGAATGAAAGGGGTAGCAGATTGGTACCTAGGAAAATGCTACTCATACATCAGGTTGTATGGTTCCACTAGGGATCCACATATGTTAACTCAATTTGTCCCAAACCATCTTATAATGAGATAAATCTCTTATCAAACCATAAGATCAGGGGTCACCTCTCTTCTCATTAGTAGTAGAAAAACACTATGGCCTATGTTTCCTATAGACATAGGGAATTACACCATTTCTAATGGTCCTCATGTTATAAAAGAGACATAATCCCTAAAATATGTATGCCTATGCCTTGTAGATCCAAAATTTCATGACCCACATGAAAGTTTTGTTGGCCACATCATATTTGTGGGTCTCACCCATCCTAACATACATGTGGTTGATTTTGAGGAAGACAGGCTCAAAGGAGTTCTTTTCTATGAACAATTTTTACAAAAACTACCTAATGATGTTGTCAAACAAGAACTAGAGTCTGTGAAAGAGGCAATGAATAGGGTTACATTGTTCTAATTTAAATGACTGCTACAAGAAGAGAAGGATAAATTGAACACCAAAGAATAATAAAAAATCAATAAGGAAGAAAAGTTAGAGTGAAAAAGACTGCAAGCTGAGGAAGAATACTAGAAAAAGAAAGCTGAGGAGGAAAGAATAAAAAGGGAAAATGATATCAAATAAGAGAAGGATGACCTCCAAAATAAGAAAGTTGAAGAAGAAGTTGTTGGTCTCTAAAGATTTCTTAAAATATAACCTCTATGCATCATCCAAAGGTAGGCGTTGGTGCAAGTGTTTTACTTGTTGTCTATGTAGGTTCTTACCTTCCGTTTTCAATACTCGTCCTCCATATGCAACCCCTACAAAGAGACAACAATCATAACAAAAGGAACAACAATCATTTTGTTCAAATGAACAGCAAAAGGAACAACAATCGTGACAAGGGAATGACAGTCGTTATATTGGGCCGAACTTATGTTGTATTAATTGAGTTGTAGTACTTGCCCAACTATCTAATTTGTCAACCCGAGGTTCATAAACTAACGAAGCACACACAATGTATATGAAAGATTGAAGCGAGAATAATCTAATCTAATGTTTAAGATACAACTAAAATTGAATCATTAATCTAACACATGACTGAAATAGAATCATTAATCTAACACACGATTGGAATTGAATCATTAATCTAGCACACAAATGAAATTGAATTAATCTAGTTGTGTAAATGAAATTACTCTAAGAATGGGAAATTGTGTGAAGGAAGTAATCTAGAAATGGAGAACTACATGAA
>ML813625.1:0-15212 GCA_009831015.1 Picea engelmannii | reverse complement strand
TAATGACTACTCTGATTCTAATTACATAATCTAACTCAATTCTAATTCCTCTTCTACTTGAATCCTCATGAAGAGAGAGCACTCTCTTTTATACATGAGAGCCTTGAAGATAAGATAACCATCTCATTATTACAAATCCACTTTTCTCTCAACCTATTCCCCATTATTACAAAATATAATCCCTTCAAATCCTCACACATATCTCTCATATATCTTGGATAAGATATTCCAACCAAATCTCCATGATCTTCTCCTTGGAATGGGCTTGAATTAGCTCCTCAAATATTGAAATGGTGGAGGAATTATTTGAGAAGTCCTTTTGAATTAATCCTTCTCATATTCCTACACATTACAAAGCTCACACATATTTGAGATATATATGAAAACATGTCAATTTTCTAACATTTAGTCACAAATTCCTTTTAAATACTAAAATGAATAAAGTGGAGAACAATAAGGTGAAACCCAAGTATATTTATGGAAATGATATCGTGAAAGGTTAATGGGGCGATGAAATGTGGAGAATGATGAAGGGAAAGGTGGATGAAAATAAGACATTTCTGAGCCCCAACATACCCCCCAACTTAACTTGTTGCATGTCCTCATGCAACCATGAATGGATCTTCTCAAGAAATGTTGGCATCTGAATGTTGGCTTTGAGTGATGATAATGAATGTTTTCCAGGATGGTATTTACATGAGTAACAACTGACATTTTTCTTATGGTTGGTTCTTGTGTGACAACCATGAATATAAAGAATGTTGGTTCTTGTGTTAACAACATTCATTTATTTATTTTTTCTCTTGTTGTTATAATAATAATTTCCCCATTTTCTTACTGGAAAATGTATGCTATCAATGTACATAAGGAAAACATCATTGATTATAAGAAAGCCTTATTTTTTTTGTATATGTGTGAATCATGCCAATATGTATATCAGTGCTTATGAAGCAAAGTGAAACATATTATCGTTGGAAAATAAATGTTCATAGTTGGTAAATGAGACGAAAAATGGAATGATGGTCGTGGAAAAATGGAGTGATGATAGTGAATAAATTCCCCTACCCCACAACTTAACTTGTTGCATGTCCTCATGCAACGTGGAATAAGTCATAGAAGTGAAAAGGAAAGGGAACCAGGTGAGGGAATTTTCCAAATTATGCATTGCTAGCAGTTGAGGAATTACATGATTAAAGTTTAGAAAATAACATAACCCACTTACCCAAAATGTTGATGAACTATGCAAGAGGAATATGGTTGATGTGGCTGGTGGAGCATGGAAGATGTCACTGTTGTAGGATCATGTGAAAAGTGATTGTTGTTGTAGAGGCGACTGTTGTCTGCTGGATCAGAGAATGTGAAGTGGAGGGATCTGAACTGTTGCTAAATGAATCATGGAAGAAAGTATGAAAGTGGAACTACGGTACTCTCATATGGCTGAAGTCATGCTGTTGTAACTACTGATAGAGTCATGAAAAGTGTATAGTCTTCACCCGCTTCTAAAACCTGATGGTACAATTCTAATCATGTGAATGAATGTGTCAATGTCAAGCATGAAAAGAATTCATTGGATTCACGACCAATGATGAATGTCATTAACCAATGTGAGGCAACTCATCATTGATGCCAATGAGTGCTAAGGTACTCGAGTATATCTTGCGAAGTGAAAATGAATGAGTTGATGTCGAGCCACTTGCAAGATCTGACGATCAAGGGACATTGATGTATTCCCATGATTGTCAACGAAAGAACTTTCCATTAAGGCATGCAAGCCTCCAGGTACTCAAAATGGACTCTAGTCTATATCCCAAATAAGGTGTTGAGGTCGATGGGGAAAAACTTGTTGAAAGGTGGGCCTTAAGGAATCCCACATCAGTCAACGTGAGTTCTGATAAAAAGAGTGATAGGACTATAAATGAAAATATCTCAGTAGTAACAGTCTGTATGGCAAGGCAATGTAGTCAGGGAAAGGGAGCTGGATAGTTTTATTGACAAGGCAAATTGAACTGAAAAAAGATAAAGATATGTATGTGACTCAGGAAGATAGGCATGTGCGAAGTCATGAAGGATAAGGAAATGGAAGATGAGTTTCAACACATGGATAACAAATCTTTTTTGAAGGAGAAATGGGGGAGAACATTCATGACGCAAATGGTTTTACGAAAAGGTTTTGTATAACAGAAACCGTCATGATGTATATGATGAGTAACAACTCCTTCAAGAAGTCAACAAAGCATTATTTTTCCAGAAAAGTTTTTATTTTTCTTGAAAGTCACTTCTGCAATAAATTTGATCATCTTTGAACCTATAAAATGTTAGCACTAATCTGCAACAAATAGTGTGAGAATATCAAAAACATAACGTGCATAAATTAATACTAATGCTATCAACCAAATGAAAAATAAAAATGTATTTTTACCAATTGGTGATAGCGCATTTTTGACAATCCTCTTCATGAATACCTTGTGAAGTGACTTCACAAAAATTTTAGCAAACAAAAAAGATAAAAGCATGATTCCAATGATGTTTTCAGGAAATGTGAAAATCCATTTGCAATTTTTATTTTATTTTTGTTTTTAATTTTTTCGTTTTATTATCCGTCTAAAAGAAAGAAAATTGCAAACAAAACAAAAAGTTGATTGAAAACAAAATTAAAAAACCATCAATGAAAAGTAGAACATGCAAATTATTGGCCAGTATGAATCCCTCACTTAGCACTTTAGTTAATTTTTTATTCATCATTTGTTAAGTTGCCAATGTTGGGTCAAGTTTATAGTGGCAGTAATATGGAAAAAAAAATAGGACAAGCAAGTCTTTACAGTTTTTATTTGTTTTTGTTGTTTTTTATTTTTATTTTTTTTACATATCAAAGGAAAATGCAAAAAGAAAAATAGAAATGATACTACCGAAAAAAAAAATGGGAAACAAAGAACCCAAAATTAAAATTGTTCTTCTCGCATGAAATCAACATTATAGGCGTATGATTTTCTTTCTCAAGGATGCTAAAACTAGGGGTGACTCCAACAATAGTCGAGTTTCAACAAAACACATAACTAACAGATCATTGCCAAATCATTAAATCGTTGAAAACATGGAATAAAGAGTAGCATGGATGGGGTTTGACCCCATAACCTCCGACCATAAACTTGGATCTATTATGACCAGTTCTTATTACTGTGATATGAATTGCATTCAATTTTTTTTATTATTGTTATTGTTTTTGTTGCAGGTTGCTACAAGGGTGTAACAACAAACTTCAGAGAAGTTTTTCTCACAAACTGTAAATTGGATTCGGCTGGAATTTTGTGGACAGGTTCCTATGGTCCTAATACTTTTGTACGCCAAAAATCAGATTCATCTGATGCATGGATATCGAGATATCAAAGAAATGGCTAGAAGTGATGATGTTGATTTTCTCGAAAACCGTGTATTGGGTTTGGCTGAAATTTTGTGGGAAGATTCCTATGGTCCAAATATTTCAGCATGCAAAAAATCAGATCCATCCGATCCACAGATCCCGAGATATCATAGAAATGGATGAAGGTGACTATATTGATTTTCTCGAAAACCGTGTACTGAGTTGACCTGAAATTTACTGGGTTTTTTTATCATAATGTAATGCACTTCCTGTCCAAAAATAATAAGAACCTAGATCCCATTTTGTGAGATATCTTCAGTTCAATTTCTACATTTTTTTTAATTTTTTTTAAATTTTTTTTTTATTTTAAAGATTTTGTTTTTATTTGCATTCTAAATTAAAAAAAAAAATGAAATTAGAAAACTAGTTTAAGACAACAATTTTTTTTTTTAATTTTTGTTTTAATTTTGTATTATTCCTAGATTTAAAAGAGAAATTTAAACAATTTAAAGATATAAATTTGTTTAGCAAATGGAGATATATAATTTGAAATTGAAGACGAACAATTGGATTGGGCATTTTTCATTGTCAACAATTTATCATTCCTGAAACATCATAGTCACCCTACTTTCTGATCCTCGCGATCGCACGAAGCGCAGAGGAGAGCAAACTTATTCTAGCAAAAAAAACTTGAAAATAAAACCCTACCTACACTACACTAATTAGAAATGAGAAATTAGTTACGTGTAATCAAACAATCAATGTAGCCATGCACACAACAATAACAAAAAAATGTTATCTTTCAATTTAGCTATTAACAGTCGGGAACATGTATGAATGTGTGAAATTAGCAGTTGAAACTGTAAATTAAAAAAAGAAAAAGAAAAACTAAATGAATCTAACTTAGTACTTGCTTGAAACCAGTGTTCAATCAGGATTTCATAGGCATAATTTGTCTTACTCAGGTCATGTTGCAGCTCCTCGCTGTCCTCCTCAACCTCTTACGAGCCTAATGGTTCTTCATTAAATGTGCAAGGTCCTTCGTATGTTGATTCTGCGTTCGCCTCAGGAGGAGTGAGTAGGCTTTCGGCTGTTGTCAAGATCTCTTCTTCCAAAGAAGATGATACCTCGACTTTTGCTAGGATCTGAGTGAGTTGTTCCAAGCTTAAATTCACTGTTAAATCATGTTAGAAAAAAAAGGATTCTTACAACACCCAAAACTGAAATCTAAATGAAAAAAAAAACTTGAATAAAAGCACTCTTACTGAAACGAAAAATAATTACTCTTCACAGTTGCCAAAATTAAAATGTTCCTGATAGTTGGTAGGGATAGTGAGGAATCTCCTCTCACGAGCTTCTATGACCCTCAACACATGTAGATCATAAAAATTAAAACTACTTTTGCGTAAATTGAATTTTGCAGAAATTGAAATTAAAACTAATCTTGGAGAAATTGAAATTACTTCTACCTAGTTGGTAGGGAGAACATGAGGAGTCTCCTCTCATGAGATTCTATGTCCCCTTACCAACATGTCTAGATCACACTTGCAGAAATTAAACACTCTTGCATAAATTGAAACTACTTTTACCTAGCTGGTAGGGAGAACATGAGGAGTTTCATGTCACAAGTTTCTATGACCCCTTACCAACACGTCTATATCATGCTTGCATGAATTAAAATGAAAAATAAACTAATGCCTCAATCCATCGTGCTTCCCCGGCAACGGCTCCAAAATGTTGGGCTCTAAAGATGTCTTAAAATATAACCTATATGCATCATCCAAAGGTAGGCATTGGCGCAAGTGTTTTACTTGTTGCCTATGTAGGTTCTTACCTTCCGTTTTCAATACCCGTCCTCTAGAGATGCAACCCTTGCAAAGGGATAGAAATCGTAACAAAAGGAACAACAATCATTCCATTCAAATGAACAGCAAAAGGAACAACAATAATTCCGCTCAAATGAACAGCAAAAGGAACAACAATCGTGACAAGGGAACGATAGTCGTTATATTGGGCTGAACTAATGTTGTATTAATTTAGTTGTAGTACTTGCCCAACTATCTAATTTGTCAACCTGGGGTTCGCAAATTGACGAAGCACACGCAAAGTATATGAAAGATTGAAGCGGGACTAATCTAATCTAATGTTTAAGCTACAACTGAGATTGAATCATTAATCTAACACACAACTGAAATAGAATCATTAATCTAACACACGATTGGAATTGAATCATTAATCTAGCACACAACTGAAATTGAATTAATCTAGGTGCGTAAATGAAATTACTCTAAGAATGGGAAATTGCATGAAGGAAGTAATCTAGAAATGGAGAACTACATGAAGGAAAAACAAGTACAACATGTGAAGAGTTGAATGACATAACAACATATGTGAGATCTCACCAATGAAGCAATCTTACATTCAATAATCAAATCAATATTTATAAAATAATAATGAAAGCATGTAAACCAAAACCATGAATCAAAGCTAAGAATCCCTTTCGCTTTCGAATCCTAATGACTACTCTGATTCTAATTACATAATCTAACTCAATTCTAATTCCTCTTCTACTTGAATCCTCATGAAGAGAGAGCACTCTCTTTTATACATGAGAGCCTTGAACATAAGATAACCATCTCATTATTACAAATATACTTTTCTCTCAACCTATTTCCCATTATTACAAAATATAATCCCTTCAAATCCTCACACATATCTCTCATATATCTTGGATAAGATATTCCAACCAAATCTCCATGATCTTCTCCTTGGATTGGGCTTGCATTATCTCCTAAAATATTGAAATGGTAGAGGAATTATTCGAGAAGTCCTTTTGAATTAATCCTTTTCATATTCCTACACATTACAAAGCTCACACTTATTTGAGATATATATGAAAACATGTCAATTTTCTAACATTTAATCACAAATTCCTTTTAAATACTAAAATAAATAAAGTGGAGAACAATAAGGTGAAACCCAAGTATATTTATGGAAATGATATCGTGAAAGGTTAATGGGGCGATGAAATGTTGAGAATGATGAAGGGAAAGGTGGATGAAAATAAGACATTTCTGAGCCCCAACAGAAGCTAAGAGATTTGTTGATGAGAAAGAGGCTAGACAATTTATTGAAGAGGATGAAACTGAAAGGAAAGTAGAAGAGCAATTGAAACAACAAAAATCCCAAGAATTGAGCAAGGCCTCAAGAATTCCATCAATTCCCAATCTTCTCATTGTGAAAATTCCACCATGGAAATTTACTCCCCCCAATGCCATCCTAGGTGATTATACATACCCTTCAAAACTTCTTAATTTTGAAGGCTCTATAGTGGTCATTGGAGATTATTTTTATGAAGAAAGAACAAAAAACATTGAGAAGAGATTAAACAAGAAAAAAGGGGAGAATTCACCAAGTCTATATCATTTATAGGAAGAGTTGTAGAGTGGAAAGGTGGTCTTGACCCAGAGGATAATGTTGTTCACATAGATTCTACCCTCCATGCCTTTGCAGGATTGAATACCTCATATGTTCTTGAGGTAACTAGCTCCTTATGCATAGTTCGAAACAAAATTACAAAGTTGGAGGAAGAATTGAAGATTGTGAAGGATTAAATCACTTCAGATTTTGAAATTGCCACAAGGGTGATGAAAACCCTCAACACAAAAAAATTGAGAATTGAAAATGAAAAAGGATGATATGAATGCAAAATTTGAGATAAAGGCACAAACCCAATGAGACACCTATGCTAGACAATTAGAATGTATGAAACTAAAATTTGGTGATGATATAGAATAGCTAAAAGGGAAGCACGCTAGAGAAAATGCCAAGATGTAGGAATAATTAACTCAATCTAAGGGGATCATGGAGCAACAAAATTTCCATATCCTAGGGTTAGTACAAGAAAATAAAGAACTTGAAAAAACTGTACAAGAGAGAAAGATATCAATTCTCGTTGTATAAATTGTTAAAGACAAGGCATTAGTGCTAGATGAGAAACTCAAATTTGAGCAGAAAGAATTCCTATGTCTTGTTAGTGATATGCAGGATGATTGTGATGATCAGTTAAAGTTGTAGGAAAAAATAAGTAAGATTCAAGGACAATATCAGGAGGAAAATGATTCCTTTGATAAATTTATCAGATGGAAATAATTGTATGAAGCCCCCCCTACTACACTACCACTATATGCTAGGAAGGAAAAACTTAGGCATTAGGTTTTCTTCGACACTTGGAAACCTTTCTTGAAACATATTCAAAGCGTCCAAGAAGAAACAATTAATGCCTGAAAGAAGTTGTGGAGTAGCTCATATCATATCATGGAATAATTTTAAATGCATTTAATTCCCCCCATTGATGAGGAAACACCTGCCTCAGTAAGAATAAATGAAGTGGAGTAACGCGGGAGAATTAGCAAGGTAAACATTGAAACCTTAACTCATGTGAAAAATTAATTCCTAGAATAAGACATGTTGAAGCCTACGAGGCTCATCAACATGGCCCAACACTTTGTGAAACACAACACACATGCGTTTAATCAAGAAGTATCCACTAAATTTTGTGATCGAGAACTAGTCATTGAAAAAATGTAATCAGGTAAGTTAAAGGACATAATGAAGGATTATTCCTTCTGGGAAGAATATCGAGAGCATGTGCATGGGAAGAGTAGCTCGTGATGACAAATTTTTTGTAACTTATCTAGATGTCCCATTCCTTCTTCTTTGTAATTTTATTTTTGACTAGGAATATGAAGAGTCATTTTTTAAATTTTCCATATGCTCGTGATTGAGACAGAAGAATGTAAATGGTCGCTCCAAAATTATAAAAAAGGAGGATTTCCCATTGAAAGGGGATTTTGGTTTTCAAATTGTAGCTAAATAGTATTATTATTGTATGTTTAATTTGAACTAGAGACATTTTTTAGTATCTTGGTGCGAATATGTATGAATGAGATTTTTCTGTTTATGCATGTTTATTTCTGTGATTTGTTAATGTTAGTTGTATGAACTTATTCTTCACTAATTTTTTATATTTCTATATTTTCCATGATTTTGAAATATAAGTGTAGCGATAATGTGATTAGTTGGTGAAGCAACAGTTTATTTCCAACTTATTATATTATTAAGCCTTCATGTTCTTGCATATGAATTATTTCAGTGTAAGTAACACAAATATTTAACTGCACTTGTCCTCTTTTAGTTTGCTCCTAATCAGGATGGAGTAGAATAATATAGAGTAGAGGTGCATCTTAGGACCATAGATAATCATTTTAGTTTAGAATAAGTTCTTTAGAGTTTTAATTCATCTAATAACCTTTGGTTTTCAAATTCATATTTAGATAGTTAAATTAGTTAGATTGGTAAATAGGAAAAAATATGGTCAAAAACACCATTCCCAATGAGAGTGGGTCTAATTGAAACCTACCATCGAGCGGTTTCCCTTACCTACTTGAATGGGTCATTCTGGCCCGTCAAAACACCCTTAAAAGTTTTGAAAGTTTTGACATTTTAGGGTACCACTTTAATTTGTTTTCAATTTAATGGTATTATATCATTGTTGACTCTTATTTCATTTTGTTTTTCTTCATCCACTTTTTCTCCATAGACAAAGATTAAAGAAAAGCCCAGGTAAGAAATGCACATATATATGCAAATGTAGCTAATGGATAAGATGAAATAAATAAAAGAGAGAAATTAAGAGACAGCTTCAAAAAAGGCCTCATGAAACTATCGAGTCAAGAATCTAAACAGAGAAATAACTATGTGAGTTAAGAAATCCTTACCCGATGGAGTATTAAATAAAATGTTGATGATTTCATCGGCAGCGAGGGTTGTCACTAGTAGATGTGATCGGGTAGTGTGTTCGACCGATTTCCAATAGGACTGTCGATGTTGGCCTAAATTATAGGAAGAGAATAAAAAGTAAATGCAAATGCCAATTGCCGATAGAGAAAGGAATGGATTTCATCATTGTTAACCATCAGAACATGAGCTTTGGAAAATTGTGACCGTTGAAACTTATGACATGGTACACCTCATTTGAAGACTATGAAAAATGCAACATTTGGTGCTACATCACCTTCCATACCTACCAAAACATATTCTATGTCATCTTTCCACATCATATCTCACACTACATTTTTCCACATCGTCTTCCACGTTAGCTAAATACGCCATTGCACATGTCATCACAGTATGGATTTATCATGTAATTATCAAGGTTCAGGGGTTTTGATTTCATATTTTGGTAAGTATACACACCTTTCCATTGACTCGGATGAGCTCATCAGGAATCAAATAAATCGACAAAGTATTGGAGTTTCCCATGCAAACACTTTTTTTTTTATCATCAATGAACTCATCGGCGTCGGCTCATAATAGTCTTAACATGAGAAATGGTATCGGAAAAGGTCAATGGAAATGAACCTTATCTTGGAGAGAGATTCCTAGTCATACGATCAGGGGAGTGAATGGATATGGACCATTGAAATATTTAACTCGCACCATATCCATTTTTCATTGATTTATGAATTTTGTATCATGCCATATGTTGATAAGACATATTATCAATAAAATCTTAACACGTCATCCGATTTTATTTCTCTTTCTAGGACAATTCAACATGTCACCAGGGCATGTATTCTTCAGAATTCATAATTATGTGTGGATTTTTTATGTTGATGGTAAGGTCTGGGATCATTGTTAGTTATGCACAAGCTACACATGTACCTCGATGCTAACAATCCCAAAGCATGGCAAATGACACTTTTAAAAAATGTCAATAAACCTATATTTGTATCAAATCATCCACTAAACAACGAAAAAGCATGCATGATATCATTTAGCACCATATATACACAAGATCTTTTCCCATTCTCAACATTTTAGTTGTTTAATTTATGTTTTTTCCTAAATTGAAGGAATTGTAAACCAAATAATTATTGTAACCTCTATGCTTGCGAACATAAAAAAATTCTCCCACTCTACAACCTTGAGGAATTGAACCCTATTCAACTTGCGATGTAAAGAAGGTATTCCAACAAGTTATTGCAGGAAGTCCATTTCTATTATAGGTGAGCATCATTTACATTGGTTACTACATCACTCGATACTAGATACTCTCTATTTTCATCCACAATCAATTATATCCTATTAATGCATCATCCCTCATATTCTTTCTTTGATTGTATTATAGGTAAAATGCCTCCAAGGAAGGCCCCATTGTGAAAGTAACCAAAGAAGTTGAGAACCAGGTCAGGGGATGCAAAAGAGGGTTCTATATCTACTCCACTAGAAGTAGATGAGCCTTCCACCTTAAAAGGCACAAACGGCTCATCAAGACTCCTTACAAAGAAGTTATCCGCTCAGGTCCATCCTATTTGGACATTGATTCATGCATAGGAGGAGGTGCCACAACACAAGTACCAATCCTCTCTTGGAACGATTGTTTTAATAAATTCAAAGACAAGTGTTACCTTGAATCAACTCCTCGGATCAATATGGATTTAAGGACAATAGATGATGTAATTTTCCCATTCATTAGACAATATATACTACACTCAGTTGTAGATAGGGAAAAAAAATTCCATGCGTGGAATTGATTGAATGGGTCATCAATCACATTGATATCCAAAACTGTATGATTATGAATGAAAAATGGGAATATATTGGCTCATTCCTCCCATGGGATTTTAAGAAATAATTCAAGTTCCCTAAACCTAAGTCATCCTTCAATAAATAATTTGTAGTATCATTTTAGCAGAAAATGACACCAGCAAGGTCTTATGGAACTGGTGGAAGGAAAATAATTTTTTCAATAATTCATGAAGAATATATCACATTACAGGGTTGACAGAACCATATATGCACTTAATGGTTTTATTTTGTAGATTATATGGAGAGAGGGAGAGAGACTTATCTCAATTTATTGAATCTTGGTTTCCTTTGGAATATCGTGTGTCCATGTGGGGAAGACACTTTAACTGGGGGGGCATCATATCCAAATGATGTGACATTGGGATCAGTGAAGCCTAGATCCCTCAACTAGGTGTTTTCCCAAATTTCACATGGTGTCTTTCTTACTTTATGTCTTGTGTTCTTACAAATTTTTTCCAATTTTGTCACTCAGATGGAAATTCTCTAATCCACATGCATTGGGAGAGTAAATATAAGAGGCCCTATGCTCAAATTTGTGACTTCTTCATGGCATGGATATATTTCCTCGTCTTTGGGAAATAATGTCATAGATTATCTGATTAGGACAAAAAGGTTTTGGATTGCATAGGTAACTAGTATTTGGAGGAGAAACGTGCATATTTTCACATCTATGGATCCAATATCCCACCTAATATATTTGCCTATTTATGTTCCTGACAAGATTGTGGTTGGTGAAATCTGTTATCGGTCCATAATGTAGGGATTCAATGCTACATTGGTTAATTAAAAGAATAAAATATCCATCCCCTATTGTTTTCAAGTGGGATATTACATAGTAAGGGATACCAAACATGCCAATAAAAAAGGACATATTCAACCTGAATATAGGTTCATCGCTGGAAGGTTCAAGAATTATGATCCTAAAGGTTTTTTCCTTAAACATGTTGAAGAAGTATCTCCTAGATAGCCCTATGCTCATGATAATTGGAAGGAAGAATTATTATCTAAAAATTCCTAGGACTGGAAGGAGGTAGAGAAAACAAATCCCACCCTAATGTAACTTTTATTCCTCATTGTCACAAGAAGAAAAGGTTGAGATGATAAATCAAGGATCTTCCTCTAGCAAAGAAAATGAAAAGGGAAAGAAAGAAGAATAAGAGATACTAAAGGTAGAAAAGGAACAATAGGCTATGTTGGTAGAACAGGAAAAACTTATCAAAGAACGTGATAAATATAAGAAGCATCAAGAGGAACCAAAAAACAAAGAGGAGGAGGATGGTTCTCAACCATTGTTGGATGAGAAAAGGACAAGAAAGAAAATGAACTAAAAAAAAGGAATTTCTAGAGTAAAGGAAGAGAGATCAAGAACAAAGGACTAGGAAAGACCTATAAGAATTAATAAAGAAGACATAAGAGGAGCAATATCAATAGAAAAGGAAAGATCAAGAAGAAAAAAGGAAAAGGAAAGAATTGGGAAAGATCAATGCAAAGAAGGAAAAGGAGAAGAGCCTCAAGAGAAGCATGAAACATCTCCAAAGCTTTATAAAACCATTGATATGAGTAAGGAGGAGGAGCAGATGGATATGGAAGGTGTCCCAATTATTAATGAGAATGTGAAAAAGAATAAAAATCCTTCTTTATATCCAAAACAAGTAAAGGATATGGAAACAAAGGGTGATAGAAATAATAAAGACAACCACACATGAGAAGGACACCACAACAAAAAAAATAAACAAGATCTGAATCTAGTTGGTGGCCCAATTCAAGAAGTTCCTCTGCTTGAGAATAAAAAAGATACTACAAGTTTCCAGGACATCCATCTAACTGAAGACACTCAAGTAGGTAAGGATTTAGGTGGAAATGACATATGTGTTGATGATGCAAGAGGTAAGGATGCATGTAGTGAGGAATCAAGATGTTGAATGAAAGAAGTGAAATGATGAAAAGACAGATACTACACTAGAAGAAAAATTGAGAAGGATAAACTAGCTGAAAAACGACCTAAGGGAACACTAGCTAAGGAAAAGGAGGAAGAAACCCAAGATAAAACAAAAAATATCCCCACAGATGAGATAGGTCTTGACACATACACGAAAGAGGGAAAAAATGATTCCCCATCCAAGGAATAAAGTAAACACCCCATTTTTGGGAATTTCTACACCACTCGGAGTCTGGAAAATATTTCTACAAAGTTTAGAAACTAAACCTTCAATATTTTAACTACTTTGTTCCTTATATCCCCATTTGATTATTTTTTTTAAATCAATAAATGTCAGTGTAATGAATGAAATGCTTAAAAATATCATAACATAATAGAAGTATAGACCATGCACAAAATGTGAGCATGGAGAAAAACTCCAATATAGATAAGCTACACAATAAATCCTTAAATAATAGGATAACCTCCTCCAAATAACCAAATTCATTTATACATGACAATTCACATGTCTCAATAATGAATACATGATCTCTATATACACCTATTCACAATTGTACATAAGGCCCTGTAACATACCCAGGCACGCATAGGCCAGGGCATGCTACCTACAAGCCCACCCTTGGACTTCATAGTCTTATCGATACCTTCTCTAATTAATAAGAATGCATAAGATACACGATTTAGCGACATGCACAACAATATCCAACAATCATGCATAATCTAAGATTTAGTTAAACAATATTTAAAATACACAACAAAATACATTCATACATAGATAATAACATCAAAATAGAGAGAACTTATCTTTATAAAAAGATGTCACCAACTGGTTGCAGACCAAGGACGTTCCACTCAACCATAGACACCACTGCTCCAAATCTCAACAACAGTGTCACCCCCGAGCCAGGGCTATGAATACACAAGGACAGTTATAGAGTGTACTTGTGTTCCCAAACAAGTCAGCTCTCAAGATCTCACAGGTTTACCAACACCCACAACAATCCAAGTACCCAGCTCTCTTCCACCCAACCTGTACCACCCAAGAGAATGGGCCTCTAGCCTTCTCTGCCACCCAATCCCTCAGGCAGTCCTTCTCCTTTTTCCAGGGCCTCCAACATCGCTGGTCCATAATCTCAATGCCGGAACTCTCAGGACTCACAGTTGTGAGAAAAAAAGGGAAAAAACAAATGCATCTAAGACATCCAGGCCCCAAGTCATGGCTAGATTGCACCAACGACCATTACAACCAACTATCTTGTGGCTAATATTTAGTAGTTCAGTTCCCTTTCCCAAGATAAGATGCAGATGAGGGTGGATCAATGAATGGGTGAGTGAGTGCAATAAAGTGTGTGAGTGAAATGAATGCACATACAAGAAAATCAGTGAATAAGCCATTAGTCCAACCCCCCCATTAGACCAGTCACCAGAGGCGGGTTTAAGTAACTTCGTTGGGGAATCAAGAACCCCCTATCCTTCCTCAAGAAGATCACATAACCAATCCCCTCCCTTAGGAAAAAAGGTTAATTAACATAGGAATAAACACATAACCCCTCAAGCCCCCTCTCTTGTGGAATCATATCCCCCTATAACTCTAGTCCTTGTCTGTCTAGCAGCCAGCCATGAATTTATTATTAATAATGATAGAAAACATTAAATATCTTGGAAACACTTCCCTTTTAATAATTGTTTGGGCACCCTGGCCTCTCAACATTGTAACAATACATTATTTAAAATGGGGTTTCAAAACCCGGGGTGTTACATCCCCTCCCCCTTATCTTGTTACCGTCCTTAGTGCATATAAAAAATAAAGATCAAAATCTCAATTTTATTCAAAACTCTGTGGGTATTCTTCAAAACTACACACTTCCTAGGTGGGACAAGAATGTGGGGAATGAGGGATTGTAGGTTGTTAGTTTGAGTTGGCACCTAAGACAAAGTCTTTCTTGTTGTCTATAATCCTTTAGCTTGGTTAGGAATCCCATTACCCGTGTGTAGTTTAGTCCCGGCTCGGGGGTGACTCACTGTTGAGAGTGATGAATAGTGTGGTCTTAGGCTGGGAGATTCATGGAAGGTATGCACGCAGTTGGTGACATTCTTACCAAGATAAGTAACAATTGTGTGATAAATTTACATGTTGCATTGTTATTTACGTGCTTATTTTTATGGGTTATCATATGTGTGTTTATAACTGTGTTTATTTTTATGGGTATTTCCTGTATATGTTGCATGTATATGTTTATTGTTATTTCAATGTGAATCCTT
>ML813624.1:60987-104291 GCA_009831015.1 Picea engelmannii | reverse complement strand
CAAAAAGTGACATTTTGCACTTTAACCAAAGTCAAGTACAAAATAGACATAAATGACTAAGGACAAAAAGCCAAATGACTTTCCCACATGTGCTAAGAAGGGATAACACATGGGGAACACCTCCTCAGGTACCAAATCAACACATATGCGAATATGTATTAAAATTGTACTTATTCCTATCACTCATGTACTGTATTGTGTTTTATTGGATACTTAGTCAACTTGGATTACTTCACGATCACAAATTTGTACTCTATACATAGTTAAATTTTCTTTCTTTGGTATTAATAAATGTTTTTTGTTTTTTCATGGGAATCTATGAATTCCATGTCGCATTAACACAATACATACCATGTCTATGAATTTCATAAGTTTTTTTTCAAGAGAAGCCACTACTTTCATCAATTCACCTCACCCATGTTGATAATGCTATATTGTCTCATACTTGTATGCTTGCTTTTTTGTGATATATTCTATCCTTCTTACATTGTTAGTATTATTCTCATACAAGGTTTATTATAGAGAGCTGTGATAAAATCAAGTCCAAAGCATATGTGTTGGTTGAAGGAAAGGAGGTAATTCAACTTGAATTCCTTGGGAAATTTGTAGCTATATGATGATAGTTTCACTAATTGGACTCAGTGAAGATACCAACACAGAGTAATTTGGCTTCCTCATCTAGTTCCATAGTAAATTCAACATGTTACAAGTGAATGCCACTATATCCCTTGTTTTTAGTTTGGGTGCTGACTTTGGGTGCTGACTAGTGTTAATCACTAGCCAATTGGCTCTATTATTCTAAGTGGGAGTGGTCTAATGCTTGTGCTCCTTTTTGTGATGGATATTATATCTTTTCTTATAGAGGTTAGATCTTTACATGGTAGATCTTTGTAGGAGCTTTGGCTAAGATTATAATCTCCTTTCTCACTAATTTAATTTCTTAGGCTTGTACGTTTTTTTTGGTAAATACATGCTTATTATATTGTTGCATAGAGAATTTTACTTAAGGACATTTACATGGACACTTATCTTTTTTTTGGGTATGGTTTTCGATTTTTGACCCCCACATGCTTAAATTTGGGGTATAATATTCAATTTTCAACTCTTTAGTGGACTTTGAATATCTAATTACAATTATGACTAGTCAAGTCGATATATCAACCAAATTGCTTAAGAAATGCATTTTGTGGTTGCTTTTCCTAGTTGAGGATCTTGAACGTTCACATGCTTATCTTTTTTTTTTTTCCTTTTTCGTTTTTATGTCTTTTCACTTATTGGAGTGGTTTGATGTTGGTGGAAGCTCTAGCGAAACTAATTATTGAACTTCCTATAATTCAGTTGATGAGACTCTTTCCTTTTCCAAGTCAATGTGGTCTTATGTTTGTTTGTGTTACTTGAATAATGCCTAATGAATTTTTTGCACTCCTTTTGCTTAGTGTATTTATGACATAATCTTTAAATGCATATGATATTTAGTTATGATAAATTAAAGTTTATTGGGTTGTTAATTTGGTAATGTTGAAATATAACAAGGGATGTCCTCATTCATGTTTTTGTGTTTTGTCATGGGGAGGACATAAAGTCATAATTCCTAGATATGTTTGTAAAATGACTTTTTAAATAAAGTGCTTTATAAAGTGAATGTACTTTATAACTTAAAGTGATTTTAAGTTGTGGGACCCAAAAAGTATTTAATGAGCATTTATTACTTATTTTATAATTAATGAAGAGCATTAAATATGAGCCCTCAGATTAGACTTATGATAGCCATTAGACTGAGTTGGTTATGTAAGTTAGGGTTTCTTGGGAAAAGAGAAAAGTACATATACATGCTTAGGGATGTGAGAAGAACACACCGGAGAAGACGAGAGGAGTTGAGTTAGAGATTTTCAGAGTAGGCTTGAGAGAGGAAAGTGAGCAGCTTGAGAGGGCACATTTCCTAAGGAGAAAGAGGGCACAAATCCCAAGGAGATTTTCTGTCTGCAGTGCTGTACCATTTTTTTTGTTGTTGGGCCGTACTGTACGGATCCGTATAGTCCGTACAACAAGAAGAAGGGCATGTTTTTCGAGATCGTTGTTTGGCACGGAAATCGAGGCATTTTTTTGGGTTTTTCTTGCTACTGCTGGGCCGTACAGTACCTTGCCGGGCATGTTTTCCAAGGCACAAATTTGGAGGAGGCCGTACAACTATACAAACTTGGGCATGATTTTCAAGACAAAATTTTTGGGACTGTTTGTTGCTGCTGTGAGGTATTTTTCCTTGGTTGGAAATTGTTAGTTTGCTGCTGTAATACACTTTCTTGAAGCTGAATAATGGATCTTTCTCTCTCTCGTTGGGTTTCCCCACATTGGGGTTTTCCCTGACATTTGCCTAAATTTCTGTGAGTTATGGGTTGCTGTCCATTGTGTATTTCCGTTGCATATTTTGCTTAACAATGTGTATTTCTGCTTATAGAAATTTCTGAATGTGGGTATGCATTTCTGAAATTTAAGAAGACAATTATCTTTGGGTTGCTAAGTGTTTGACGAAATGTGTGAATGAAATATTTCTGATTTTGTCATTAAAAATCAACAGGTAATATAGATGAGATTTTAGTTGGGAGCAAGAGATCTAATAATTAACTTGAGATCTCTCCTTGTGAGCTTACTTGGAAGAGAGAGATTCCAAAATTGTTGTGTCATTGGTGCTTGAAAATTCGTTGTCTAAACATTAGTGGATGTGTCCAAGGCTACGCTATAACAAGTGGTTTATTTCAACATCTACTTTAGTCTCTAGATGTTTATTAGATTCAAGATGTTAATGGTCAAGTGGGCTCGTAGATCGTTTTACCCATGAGACTAAATAGTCTCTTATGCCCATAGTGGAAGAACATATTATACATACCTAATCAAGTAGTTATGAGAATCTTGGTTAGGTGTCTTAGGCCTATTTGCAAGGTGTCATAGTAAGTAGAAAGTGTATGAAGGCCAAATATTGTACATAAGGTATAATATATACTTAAAATGATTGAGATAGTTAATATTGGACAAAATACCCCTAAATAAGGCATCTCTAATGTAACATGTTTTACCATTAAAAATTAGAATGAGCAACAACTAGATGGTGTATTTGTTGAAGGAAAGACTTATTCTAAGTGAGTCACTTTTCCATTGGAGCTTAGGTTTGATAGCCACCCATGCTTTGCAAATACCCATGACAACACATGTTCCTTTTACTTCTACATGGGCCGGGCGAATAAGAAGAGTCTAAAGGTTGAGCCATTTCCAAGCATTTTTACTCAAAGGAGATCCACAAGTTATGCAATGACTAAGAAATTTTTTTCATGCCTCTTCCCTCAAATGCTTAGTTAATCCACCACACATAGTGCTTGGGCTTGAGCATGAGTGCAAATGATCCCCATCCTCCCAATCTTTTGGAAGACAAAATATATTCTAGTTGACTTAGTGGAAGCCTTTGCCCCCATTAAAAGAATTTTTTTGATAATTTTTTTCCAACCTTTGATATGCACTAAAAGATGGAAGCCAACAAGAGGACCAATAAACATGTAGCAACCAAGACTTTGGTGCAAATTTGAAACTTATTAGCGAAGGGCATGGACTTTGTAATTCATTTATCAAGTTTCTTACAAATCTTTTGGACAAACACATCCCAAAGTTTTTTAGGGGAGATTTCGAAAGCAAAGGGAATCCTTAGAGATTTATAAACACATAGCTTGGTTGCCTCTAAGACCAAACTTGAGTAGACAATTAGGGTGGGACTTTTTGTTGGCTTTGCATATAAGATTGGGTTTAGCTTAATGAATCTTCGATTGAGGCTTGAAAAAATATGTGGAGGTAGTCTATTGTGTTTTCCATTACCACTTGGTCTTTAAGAAAGGTAAGAAATGGATTGTTAGTAAAGTACATGTTTACCAACCAATCAACATCTAGCTTAGGGAGAGGAATACCTTTAATCATCCCTTGAGTCATTTTGTTTTGAAAAGGATAGCCTAGGGCCTTGACAACCGTGACATTATGCAAGGGCCAATGGGCATTCTCAACAAATTCGATTAAAGAGGTCAATTTGTTTAGATTTGTCATTGTTAATGGATAGGTAGGATGACACAATTGTAAACAAAGTTTCCACTAATTTTGAGAAGAATTGGCCAAACCTAGGGACCTTAAGCATGGCCGAGATAAAGGGTCACTTGACCCTATCATAAGCCTTTTCAAAATCTATCTTGCTTAAGAGAGCATTCAAGCCTATGCATTGAGGCCATTCCATTCTTTCTCAAACAATGGCGTTATTTATAATGAATTGGCCATAGATGAAACCCATATGTTTTGGCCTAGACTTAAAATAAAAAACTAACGATTTTTTTTCCAAGGGCAGCCATGTTTATTTTTTTTTAAAATTTCTTGTAAGGGTTTTAACAAGGTTTTTATAGGGATTCTTTACAAGGGTTTTTCCTTTATTTTTTTCCAAAAGAACTAGAAGCAAAGACAAAATGGGCTGATGGGATGCAAAAATGAAACGATACGATAAATTTAAATGATTGAATGGGTTTGAAAATAACCGTGACAACCTAGACATCTTTTTCAACAATGACACTTTTCTCCAATAGTTGCACTCTTTTCTCTAAACAAGAGGCAACAATGCCATTCTTCTCTTTGAATGGTCAAATTTGAGCAACACAATAAAATTGCAATAATCTAAATAATAAATGAAATTGTGAATGTGCTCCCTTTATTTATTTATAATGTTTAGTGTTGGAAACATCAAAAAACGGTTTTGGCAATACTGAGTGCTTTTTCTACAATACATACGTGAAATAATTGGAAATCAACATGTTTGTGTTTTCTTTTTGAAATTGAAATCGATCTTTTATTTTTTTTATTATAAATGAGGTAGGGTAGGGAGGTTGGGTACAATGATACATAAAACATTATATTACATTTAATACTTTATGCAATAAAAAAGTATCGCAAGTTATGATGCAAAATGAATCTACATAATTACCATATGACTTAATTGTTATTTTAGAATTGGGAATATTGAATTTGGGGCATAGAAGGATTGGTTTCAGTTAGATTATAAAAAATACACTAACGAAGTAGAATGGTAAATCCTCCAATTGAGGATTAAATAAGTGGGATTTTGGGGTTTCTAATGCCAAGGACATGTGGTTTTTACTACATTCTATGTGGTGATATCTTTCAAATGGTGGCTTGTATTCATAACATAGAGTTGTATGCGAATGTTATAAGAAACTAGAATATCACAAGGAGCCAAGGAAAGCGAAAGAAAAATAGAATATGGGAAAAGGGAAGTCTAGTAACCAATATTCTTAACACCTATTTAAAATGGAAGTGAAGGCCAAGATCAAGCCCTATGAATGTGAGGTAGACACACTTAAGTTGAATATTTGGTTGCAACAATTAGAAGTGTGCATACTGTACGAATTGAAAACGCTATTTGTTCAAGTTCATGCAAGGTGCTCAACAACTCAACAATATGGCGATGGAAGAAAGGTACGTGGTTGTAGAGGCAAATGATGAGCTCAAAGACTCAATGGTTGAAAGTGTGAAGAGCCCCACATTGATGCAATCAACATCCACTCTACCAATTAATGCGACAATGTTGAAACAAGCATGAAAATAAAAAAAAATATTAAAAAAGAGAAAAGAAAAGGGAAGAAAACTAAAACACACTAGAACTTTTCATGTAAAGGTGAAGGTGGACATCAAACCATACACAAAATTTGATGCCATCAAATTGAACTTGTAGTTACAATAGGTGGAGGTGTACTTCAGTGTACATGAAGTCACTAGAAAACAAAGCATTTGCTTATTTGAAGCTTGAAGGCCATGCTTTGGCATGGTGGGAGAGTCACGATGTTGCAGGAAGAGCACTTGAAGATGGACCACCAATGTTTGATCGAAAAGTGTTTTGGGACATGATTAAAACCCAGTTCCATCCAATCAACTATGAGGAGAGTTAGCAGATTTCATGGTATTATTTTAGGCAGAGGCAAGGGAAATCATTGCAAGAGTTTACCATTGAGTTTAGGAAGGGATATATTTGGTTAAGTGTCTCCCTCAAGATCCCAAAGATGTTGATGAAGTACTTGGGGGCATTGCTTCCTTAGATTCAAAGAAAATTGATGCTTTTCATGCCCAAGCCGATTGATGAAGCAAGTGTTCAAGCACAATACCTTGACGAAGACAAGTAAATGATTGAATTGTTTCATGTTCGGTTCCACATAAAAAAACCAAAGAATACTACTTGTTAGAGAAATTTTGAGGTCTAAAATGCCCCCCTAAGGCAAATAGTAAAATAATAAAACAAGAATTATAAACTTAAAAAAAAAGAAATTGAACTTTATATATTATAAAAGAGGGATGTACTAAAACAAACCACTAAGACACAAAAATGGCACAAGGCCTGTACATAGTTCTAGAACTGAAAAGACAAAAGATGGAGCTTTGTCCAGATTAGCTTCCCACTCAGATCGACTGATAACATTTTTTACAATCTGGCCTAAGAGAGAGAATTTTGAAATACATTCATTGATAGGAAGAAACAAAGTCTTGAATTTCTGATACCTTGGCCTACTGGAGAGTTTTGTCTTCAATGTCCATAAGAGGTGTGCGACGATCTTCAATGCCATTCACCGTGTTACCTTCAAAAAGGGAGACAACTACACCTTGGTTAATTGAAGTAGAGGACGAACACTAAGGAAGAACAAGAGACTTGATACACTGAATGTCAAGTTCCATCTCATCAATTTGCCTTATCTAAATATATAGGGGATTCTTCAAGGAAACCAAATCTTGGTCCATTTCCCCTTTAACGAGATTTGTTGTAATGGATAGCTATTTGTTTGAGATAGTTCCCCATGTCAGCCAAAGGATTTTTTTGGAATAACGATTCATTTGTATGTTTTAAATTAATTATTGTTATTTGTTTTATTTTGAAGGTTTAATTAGAGTTAGAAAAATATGCTTCAAATATTTGTGGAGAGATTGTTAAGTGAATTGAGAAGTGATTGTTGAGAGATTATACCGAGATGATAGTCTCTCCAGACATCTCCTCTCTATGTATAAATGTATGATTTGTTAATGAGAGTTATGAGAGTTTGAGCTGGGTATGCATTATTGAGAAATATATTTGCTCTATTAGTTTGCTGGTGTAATTCTTCATTGCTAGTGTTTCCACACTTTCCAAAGAAGATATTAGTCGTTCAAGAATACATGAGAGAGAGGGCATGGAGTTGTTGCGATGGCAAGGTCGTAGAGAAGAGTGTTTGCAGTGGACAAGAAGCTGCATGGACAAAGAACCTGCAAGGGTAAGCAATGCGTTGTTGTGAAGAGAAGCTGTGTGGGCAGCCTGCTGAGAAGAGTTTTCTTTGCTGCTGCGTGGAAAATAGACTTATGTGCTCGTGCGAAGGACGGGTTTAAGGTATCTAATCACTTTCTGTAGCGTGGAGCATGGAGGCATCTAATCACTGCTGGAGCATGGAGTTATCTAATCACTACATATTTGTGCGACTGGTGACACCGTGCAAAGTGAAAATAGTGTTTGGTCTCTGCTGCGTTTGGTGCGTGTGCAGAGAGGAGGTGCGTATACTTTGTTTGGAATGAGCATTTGGTGCACTTACAGTGTTTGGAGCATAAAGCTTGCGGTGCGACCTGCCTGCTAATCAATTTGGAGTGGACGTCATTTGGTATGCAATTGTATGCAATCTTATGCAAGTAGATTTCCAAAGTATAAAAACTTACTTTATTATTAAATAAAGTAAATTTATTATTTTCTTTTTATAAAAGGTTATATTATTATTATTATTATTATTATTATTTTTGAGTTTTTAATCTTCTTTTGAAAGATTATAATACCTTTCTTTGAAAAGTTGTGATTTTCTTAAGAGAAATATTGAGTGGAGGATTTCAATTGGTGTAAAAAGGATTGATTCAAAGAGATTACATTGTAAGAGAGTTGGATTATCATTGCTTAATTTGGTGGTGGTTGAGTTTGTATTTGGGACAATTGTTTTCTAATCTCAGTGTGAAATGGGACACATTGTGTTGATTTTTCCATATTTTCTTTATCTCTCTCTTATTCTCCAATTGTGACAAGCAGTGTTGTACTTCCAAAACTCAGTGGCATTAATTATATTTTACTGGAGCAAATACATGCAACTCATATTTATCACTAAAGATTTACGGGAACTTGTAATTGATGGATATGCTATGCCTTATGTTGGCGAATTCAAAGCCTTGAGTGTCGATGACAAGAAATCTCTAAAGGAACTTATTAAGAAGGATAATGAAACACTTTCTCTTATAGGGAGCACAGTTGAAGAATTTATATTTTTGAGAATCGGTGCTATAGAATCATCCAAACAAACATGAGATATTTTAAAAAGCACATATGAAGGAGTGGCTGTAGCTAAATTGCAAACATTAAGGTAAAAATTTGAAAATGAAAATATGCAAAGTAATGAATCCATACATGATTACATCACAAAAATGAAAGATCTTGTTAATCAGAAGATATTCTAGAAAGAAGACTAATTGAGGAAATTTTAGGAAGTGTTTTTCCCAAGTTTCAGATGGTCACCGCCAATATTATGGTCTCCAAAGATTTAAACACAATGAAAATTGATGAATTGAGTAGCCTTTTTGCTAACTGTTGAATAAAGTAATCCAATAGAGAAAATAAAACATGATTTTTCCATAGGGCATAGAGGAAGAGGAAGAAACATGGGTCAATATTATAATTATAACCAAAATAGACATCCAAAACAGTCACATAATTATCAAGGAAATGCTTCCACTTCAAGAGGAAGAGGAAGAAGTCTAAGTCAGTTCGTTCAGAGGAAGAAGTAGAGAAGGATCTTGTGGAAGAGGAAGAGGCAAAGATTGATCTCGAGAAATATAAGGACCACGATGTTATTATTGTCATAAATTTGATCATCTTAAAAAAGATTGTTATGCAAAATTGTGAGATATGGAACATAAAGGTGCCAATACAATTGTTGAAGAAACAATGAATGATAAGTTATCCATATCAGGTTTTATGGCACAAAATGAAGAAAGTGAAGCTTGGTATATTGATTCGGGATGTTTAACTCATATGACATCTCAAGAGGATTTGTTTACTAGAATAAATGACAATTATTCTGGTAAAGTTATCTTTGGCGATGATAGAGTTTCTGAAGTTAAAGGGAAAGGAACAATTGCAATTCCAACATTGCATGGTGTTAGAACACGCATAATTTGAACTTTTGAGATTTATATATTTTACCTCTTAGAAATAAAATTTTACCCAAAAAAACAAAAAACTTAGAAAGCGACCTCTTAAAAGTAAAATAAATCCAGTGGTTGTTAATTATCAATAAGGCGCTTACAATATCTATCGTCAATGAGTTATTCTAGTTTGATCGAACGGTCCTAATGATCTTCGAAGTTTAGAAGCTGCCTGAGTTTTAAAAGAAATTCTTTAACGGTTGCTTCACAACTTTGTGCTTTACGCTTCGGGTATTTCAACAAACCTAAACAACGAAAACCCCAAACTCTGAAGTCCTGAAGATAACCACTCATGACTTTTTCTAAAGGACTTATGTAAACGAGTCATAGGACACATGTCTTTTAAAAATTCTTTTCTTGGGTTGACATGTGGCACTTATTTTTGACATTTACGTCAGATGATTCACACGTTTTCAAGTGACACATGACACCTCTATTTTCTTGACATGTCATTATAATGATGTCATCTCTGCCACATCACTTCGAGAGATTTCTCTTCAGGAGTTTTTGATTTCACAATCCCTGGAGTATCAAAGCGTCGAAGTAAAGTAATTACAAAAAGTTAAAAAGGGGTTTCAAAGAATTATGTTCATGATATATTGAATGCAATCATAGTTGATACATTGATGATATACTACTGATAATATTGAGGTTTATATATTGTGGTTAAAAGTGGTAAAAGTTCTCATACTGATTCAACCCCCCCTCTTAGTATTCCAACACACCGAATAAATAACACCGGTGTCGTTGAAAATTATGTATCATGCTCCTAACTGTCGTCAAGCGCACTGCGGTAGGGTAAATTAAAAAAATTACCAAAACGATTTTCATTTTTACAGTGCATCATGTGCTTCCAAACTCTCAAGCAAGCATCGATGCTCACCTTTCTTCCTAAGACACCCTATTTTCGGTGCTCTACACCAACTTGGATACCTGCATTGGTGAATTCCACACATTTCCAAATTTTGGAAATTACCATGAATTTTCATTTCCTCTCGACGGTGCAAACATGCCTCCTTGGGACAAAAGAGACAAGGTAAATTATTTATTACCTTGCTATTTTCATTTTTGTCCAATCAAAATTAGAATTTAGCTTGAAATTTGTTTTTTTTTCAAAAAAACATTTCAATTTCACGTGGTGTGCCTAAATGGTTCAGCTCACCCTGAAGCAGTGCATACTGTGTTAAATTCATAGTGAGAACCATCTCTAGTGTGTCTCATATATGTACACACTGGCGTCATTCAAGCAAGCACACCACGATAAATTATTTAAAAAACAAAGCAATGCGTCCTCTGGAATGCCCCGAAACCGACACACAATGGGATTCTACCCACACTGTTACATTTTACTTCATTAACTGCACTGCTAGCTCAAAATTATATAAAATTTAGCGTAGAAATGAACCAAGTTTAACCAATCGCATCAGGGTGTACTCGAAACATAATGCCCCGGTGCGTCAATGTTCAAACGCACTCCCATACTTTATAATAAAAAATACATGCACAAAGTAAATGGCACCAGTGTTGTTAAACATTACACATCAATGCACTTCACTTAACTAATGGCACTACTAATATAACAATTTATAAAATTTAATGTAGCGGTGCAACCATTTTAATCTAGTGCACCGATACTATATATAGAAATGCACTGGGACATATATTGCCTGAATTTTCATAGCGGGGCATCTCATTGGATGCCTTGTTTCCGATATTCTATTATTTACAACGCACTGAGGTACAAAACATCGGTGCTCCGATAATACCCTTGTTTCCCCTAGTTTGTAAATATAACTATAATTGGCCAAGAGACTATGGTGGACTAAATATGTGTGAATGTTTGATTTGATTAACCTTTGTATAAAAGGGTCAATGTATGAATTTTATGTTATTAATAGAAATTGGATTTGTGTTGCACAACTAATGAAAGGGGGGAGTTTTCCAAGATAGACCATGGATTCTATGAGATATATGGTGAAGGGAAACCAATAATGGTTGATATGACACTCACCAGACCAATACCCACTGGGTGTAATTGTTCAACAGTCCTCTGACCCAGAAATGAATTACCAGTTAGGATGGTAGTTGGAAGGCCATATGTTGGGCTCTAAAGATGTCTTAAAATATAACCTCTATGCATCATCCAAAGGTAGGCGCTGGCACAAGCGTTTTACTTGTCGTCTATGTAGGTTCTTACCTTCCGTTTTCAATGCCCGTCCTCCAGAGATGCAACCCCTGCAAAGGGACAACAATCATAACAAAATGAACACCAATCGTTCTGTTCAAATGAACAACAAAAGGAACAACAATCGTCCCGTTCAAATGAACAACAAAAGGAACAACAATCGTGACAAGGGAACGACAGTCGTTATATTGGGCCGAACTAATGTTGTATTAATTAAGTTGTAGTACTTTCCCAACTATCTAATTTGTCAACCCGGGGTTCGTAAACTGACGAAGCACACACAAAGTATATGCAAGATTGAAGCAGAACTAATCTAATCTAATGTTTAAGCTACGACGGAAATAGAATCATTAATCTAACACATGACTGAAATAGAATTAATCTAGTTGCGTAAATGAAATTACTCTAAGAATGAGAAATTGCGTAAATGGAAGTAATCTAGAAATGGATAACTACATGAAGGAAAAACAAGCACAACATGTGAAGAGTTGAATAACACAACAACATATGTGAGCTCACACCAATGAAACAATCTTCCATTACAATAACCAAATCAATCTTCATAACAAAATAATAAAATCATGACAACCAAAACCATGAATCAAAGCTAAGAATCCCTTTCTCTTTCGAACCCTAATGACTACCATTAATGACTACTCTAATTCTCTACTTACAACTGAAATCTCATGAAGAGAGAGCACTCTCTTTTATACATGAGAGACTTGAATATAAGATAACCATCTCATTATTACAGATCCACTTTTCTCTCAACCTATTTCCCATTATTACAAAATATAATCCCTTTAAATCCTCACACATATCTCTCATATATCTTGGATAAGATATTCCAACCAAATATCCATGATCTTCTCCTTGGAATGGGCTTGAATTATCTCCTCAAATATTGAAATGGTGGAGGAAGTATTCAAGAAGTCCTTTGAATTAATCCTTAACATATTCCTACACATTACAAAGCTCACACATATTTGAGATATATATGAAAACATGTCAATTTTATAACATTTAATCACAAATTCCCTTTTAATACTAAAATGAATAAAGTGGAGAACAATAAGGGAAACCCAAGTATATTTATGGAAATTATATCGTGAAAGGTTAATGGGGCGATGAAATGTGAAGAATGATGAAGGGAAAGGTGGATGAGAATATGACATTTATGAGCCCCAACATACCCCCCAACTTAACTTGTTGCATGTCCTCATGCAACCATGCATGGATCTTCTCAAGAAATTTTGGCATCTGAATGTTGGCTTTGAGTGATGATAATGAATGTTTTCCAGGATGGGATTTACATGAATACAACTGACATTTTTCTTATGGTTGGTTCTTGTGTGACAACCATGAATATAAAGAATGTTGGTTCTTGTGTTAATAACATTCATTTCATTATTTGTTCTCTTGCTGTTATGATAATAATTTGCCCATATTCTTACTGGAAAATGTATGCTATCAATGTGCATAAGGAAAACATCACTGAGTATAAAAAAGCCCCCCCCTTTTTTTTGTATATGTGTGAATCATGCCAATATGTATAACAATGCTTATGAAGCAAAGTGCAACAGAGTATCGTAGGAAAAGAAATGTTGGAAAATAAATGTTCATAACTGGTAAATGAAACGAAAAATGGAATGATGCTAGTGGAAAAATGGAGTGATGATAGTGAATAAAGTCCCCTACCCCCCAAATTAACTTGTTGCATGTCCTCATGCAATGTGGCATAAGTCATAGAAGTGAAAAGGAAAGGGAAATGGGTGAGAGAATTTTCCAAATTATTCATTGCTAGCAGTTGAGAAATTACATGATTAAAGTTTAGAAAATAACATACCTCCACTTACCCAAAATGTTGATGAACTATGCAATAGGAATATGGCTGATGCGGCTACTAGAGCATGGAAGATGTCACTACTACAGGATCATGTGAAAAGTGATTGCTGCTATAGCGACGACTGCTGTCTGCTGGATCAGAGAATGTGAAGTGGAGGAATCTGAACTGCTGTTGAATGAATCATGGAAAAGACAAAGTATGAAAGTGGAACTGTGGTAGTCTCATATGGCTAAAGTCATGCTGCTGTAACTGCTGATAGAGTCATGAAAAGTGTATAGTCTTCACCTGCTACTAAACCTGATTGTACAATTCTAATCATGCGAATGAATGTGTCGATGTCGAGCATGAAAAGAAGTCATTGGATTACTGACCAATGATGAATGTCGTTAACCAATGAGAGGCAACTCACCATTGATGTCAATGAGTGCCAAGGTACCTGAGTACATCTTGCGAAGTGCAAATGAATGAGCTGAGGTCGAGCCACTTGCAAGATCTGGCGATCAAGGGACATTGATGTATTCCCATGACTGTCAACGAGAGAACTTGCCATTAAGGCATGCAAGCCTCTAGGTACTCAAATGGACTCTATCCTATATCCCAGATAAGGTGTTGAGGTCGATGGGGCAAGACTTGTTGAAAGGTGGGCCTTAAGGAATCCCACATCAGTCAACGCGAGTTCTGATAAAAAGAGTGGTAGGACTATAAATGAAAAGATCTCAGTAGTAATAGTGTTTATGGCAATGCAATGTAGTCATAGAAAGGGAGTTGGATAGTTTTATTGACAAGGAAAAATGAATTGAAAAAGCTAATGAGATGTATACGACTCAGAAAGATAGGCGTGTGCGAAGTTATGAAGGATAATTCAATGGAAGATGGGCTTCAACGCAGGGATGACCAATATGCTTTGAAGGAGAAATGGAGGAAGACATTCATGATGCAAATGGGTTTATGAAAAGGTTTTTGTGTAACAACAAACGTCATGATGTTTATGATGAGTAACAACTCCTTCAAGCAGTCAAGAAAGCATGTATTTTTTTCAATTTTTTTTTTTTTTTTTGTGATTTTTNTTTGAAAATCACTTCAACAACAAGATGCGATTCGCCACGCACCTGAAAAAACTTAGTACGAATCCTGCATGAAAACTTGTGAGATGTTCGAAAATATAATATGCAGAAAGAAGGACAAATGCGACAAAGTAAAAATAAATAAAATGTGGTTTTATACCTCTTGTCGTGGGTGTTGTGCGCACGCTTGTTTCAACGTTGATTGCTTGCTTAGCGTAAAAAAACATGTTTCCATTTGTTTTCAGGAATTTATAAAAACATCCATTTGCAATGTTATTTGTTTTTGTTATTTTAATTTTTATACTCGGTTTCTAATTTTATTTATTATTTATTATTTTTATTTTATTTTATTTATTATGTTTAACCTAATTTTATTACATTATTTTTTATATTATTTGTTTTGTTTATAATAAAACAAAATATAAAAACAAACAATATTTATTTTATTTATTTATTTTTATTTTTTTAATAAAACAAATTTTTTTATTTTTTATATTTCATATTTCATATTTTATATTTTATTTTTTTATTATGTTTTTGTTATTATAATTATTTTATAATCAAACAAACAATATTTTTTTTTAAACAAACAAAAAAAAAACAAAAAAAAAACAGTTAATTTAAATCAATCAAACAAATTTAAACCAAACAAAAAGAAAAAAATGAAATTGTTTTAAAACAAAAATAAAACAAGATTTTTATAATGGTTAACACCATTCACCAACAGATTGCTCCTCACCAGAAAATAAGTAATGCCTTATCTAGCTACCCATATAGCATATCAAGTTAACCAATTTCCAAAATGGCCAATTACCGTGGTTTGGGCACATTCATCCTGTGTTAATACTGAAGCAACCATGCTTCCCGACCGTGGTCCATCACCGAATGAACACACAGTGTCGGGGAGAAATAATTCTTGCTGGAGCACGCCTATTTACCATTCTACCCCTCCAGAGAGAACAGTGTGTGTAAAAACATATCCAACCTTCGCTACGTGAGAGGTCCTGCGAAGGAAAAGCTGAGGCTCCGAAGCTGCTCCATAAACGCTCCCATCAAGATCCTGTAGTGAGACAAGATACAATATTGTTGACATTGAATGTTCCCCTCCAGACTGATGATGGGCACTCAATACCTGCAACTGTCCAGTTTGCATTAACTTTTATTAGAATACCATACTTGTTGAAATCCATATCATGCGCATCAAGTGTTACTTCTCCAGCAACAACCATCTCTTGAAAGTTGTGGCTGAAAGTTTCATTGATTCTGGTGAATAGTCACACACAACAAAGTATGATTACTGTTAGTTTTCGAAACGACATAGCTGGTGTGATCAATAACCAAAGCACCCAGGTCTTCATCAAAATCAACCCTGCAGTCAACATCGATATCATGAATGAGATCAGAGGTGGTGGTGTCTACAACAAGAATCAAATCATGGCCGGAATCAACAAAGTCCAAAATTGCAGACAAATCCAAGGAGGCTATCATATAAGTACTAGTCGTATCTCTGTAGTGCGATCTTGGGGTCATGCGTGGTCCCTGTCCCAACAAAAGTGTTTGAACAAAAAGAAGGATTTTCTGGTTAGTGGTTTCGTGATCTAACTTACTGATAACACCAATAGTCCTTGTGCCATCAACATCGAATTCAAGGGCTAGTTTAAGAGCTCAGGACAAAGATATTTCTGGTGCATGTTATGCCGACACTACTACCAGTAGAATTGCATCACTATGTTCTGCATAGTCACTCGTCATTGAATCATCCACAATCCGTTGATCAAGTCCAAGCAAATCAATCAACGCCAATGGTGGAGAAGTGCGTGTGCATAAGAGAAAAATACTTCTCTAATAACCCTGGATTCTGCTGCACAAAAGCATTCAGAATCCGTCGATGCTTTTCAACAAACTTTACAAATGTCATACCTGCCTCTGCTCTTCTATATTGTGTAGCATTACTCACACTAACATCATCAGGATCATGCTACACAACAATGGGTCCTAGCTGCAACTTCTCACATAAAATAAAAATGCCTCTATAAATGACAAAACCCTTTGTGTACCAGGAGGAAGAGGTGGTGCCATGGATGTTGCTGCAACATTCCTGTTTGATGCAGAAGATAAATCATAAATATTTCCCAATCATAGTTCTATTTCACTACTCAATCCTTGCCATAATGGATCAAGTGCTGCATTCCCTGGTTACAACAATAGCTTTCCAAGTGCAATTGGAATTTTCTGAACTCTTCTGGTCATTATTAGTAGTTGACCTTGCAAGGACAACCTTTGCATCTCCAATGTTGGCAATCAAAACTAATTTCCCAAGAATCCAAACACAAATGACCGTCTCTCCACCTTGCCATCCTTGAGGTAGCCCAAAAAAAAAAAACATTGGCATATAAGAAAACGCAAGCACACGACCTGTTGCACATGGTTAAAACTTCCATCCTGATATAGCGTGACAGTTTAGAAATAATATCGCCGAAAAATCTTCATCGATTTCTATCAACAAAACTGCCAGATAATTTTGCAAATGCCAACCATTGTAATTATCTAAATATGCTGGCCTGGAACTATATACGTGGGCCGCTTCGATATAAACATAATTTAATTTTTCAACCTCCAACAAAAATATCTCTTTATTCCGTTTGAACGTACGAGTGGATCTCATCTGGCATAAATTGTATTAAATAATGTTCATGCATTTTTGGAGTTGATAATCAATAAGTAATCGCCTTCATTCCGCTCTCTTGCTTTCCTTTTGACATTTTCTATTTTTTTATACCATCGGAAAAGTTTCTCCATAAACCTTCAACTTTCAACCAATATGAATGTACTTTTAGATAGGCAAAAAAATGAGACTAGGGAGAGAACTGCTAGCTTCCATAAGTCGTTTGCCTTGATTTTTTATCAATGAATGTACCAGGCAGACAAAAGGCAATCATCCACAAAGCAGAGTCAAAGAAAATACTAGGCACAAAGGTAGAGGCAGTTAATCATGCAATGAACCTCATATGGGAAACATTTGGCTTGATATAGCAGATTTAGATCTAATCTCTAGTGAAATTGCAAATTGCTGACATTTATTTGTTCGATCAAGCTTATGTGATGATTTCTGCACATATGATATTTTTTATTGCAGGGTTATCTCCACGGGTCTACAGGATAAGGGATGAAGGCAAAAACATGGCATGCAAACCAAAAATAAACCAGGCTGAAGTTTAAAAACGAGATTGGATCTTGGGAGGGCCGTTGTGTGAGAGTTATCTGTCACCTGCCTCTTATAAATTTCAGACCTTCTTATTCATTTTATTTATTATTATTATTTTTTTATTATATATATATATATATATATATATATATTTTAATGTACTTACTGTTTTTGATTTGCAGATGGAGGGTGCACAACCATTTCATTTATTTATTTATTTTTCTATTAAGTTTTCAAAATAAAGAATAAAATAAAAATTTATTTAGCAAGGATCTAAAAAAAAATAAAAAAATTTACGAGCAAATGGAAGACGAAAAATAGATTAGGCGAAAATTTTCTTTTCGTCAATTAATTTATATTCCTGAAATCAACCAATTAGTCATCCTAATTTATGATCCTCGCGATTGCTCAAAGTGCGAAGGAGAGCATACTTATTCTAGCAAGAATAAAAAACTCGAAAATAAAACCCTACCTACACTATGGTAATTAGAAATTAGAAAGTAGTTACGTATAATCGAACAACCAATGTAGCCATGCACACAACAGTAATAAAAATATGTTATCTTTTAATTTAGCAATTGACAGTCGAGAATATGTATGGGCGTGAGAAATTAGCGATTGAAACTGTAAATTAAAAAAAGAAAAAGAAAAGCTAAATGAATCTAACCTAGTACTTGCTTGAAACCAACACTCGATCAGGATTTCGTAGGCGTAATTTGTCTTACTCAGATCATGTTGCAGCTCCTTGCTGTCCTCCTCGACCTATTGCGCGCCTAATGGTTCTTCATTAAATGTGCAAGGTCCTTCGTATGTTGATTCTTCGTTCGCCTCGGGAGGAGTGAATAAGCTTTCGACTGTTGTCAAGATCTCCTCTTCCAAAGAAGATGAGACCCCAATTTTTGCTAGGATCTGAGTAAGTTGTTCCAAGCTTAAATTCGTTGTTAAGTCATGTTAAAAAAAAATAGGATTCTTACAGCACCCAAAAATGAAATCTAAATGAAAAAACTTGAATAAAATCACTCTTACTGAAACAGAAAAAAATTACTCTTCACAGTTGCAGAAATTAAAACGTTCCTGATAGTTGGCAGGGGCAGTGAGGAGTCTCCTCTCATGAGCTTCTATGACCCTCCAAACACATGTAGATCATAAAAAGTAAAACTACTTTTGTGTGAATTGAAATTTGCAGAAATTGAAATTACTTCTACCTAGTTAGTAGGGAGAACATGAGGAGTCTCCTCTCACGAGCTTCTTTGTCCCCTTACCAACATGTCTAGATCACACTTGCAAAAATTGAAACTAATCTTGCAGAAATTTAAATTACTTCTACCTAGTTGGTTGGGAGAACATGAGGAGTCTCCTCTCACGAGCTTCTATGACCCCTTACCAACACGTCTAGATCACACTTGCATGAATTGAAATGAAAAAGAAACTAATACCTCAATCCATCGTGCTTCCCTGACAACGACGCCAAAATGTTGGGCTCTAAAGATGTCTTAAAATATAACCTCTATGCATCATCCAAAGGTAGGCGCTGGCATAAGCGTTTTACTTGTCGCCTACATAGGTTCTTACCTTCCGTTTTCAATACCCATCCTCTAGAGATGCAACCCCTGCAAAGGGACAATAATCATAACAAAAGGAACAACAATCGTTCCGTTCAAATGAACAACAAAAGGAACAACAATTGTTCTGTTCAAATGAACAACAAAAGGAACAACAATCGTGACAAGGGAACGACAGTCGTTATATTGGGCCGAACTAATGTTGTATTAATTAAGTTGTAGTACTTGCCCAACTATCTAATTTGTCAACCTGGGGTTCGTAAAATGACGAAGCACACGCAAAGTATATGCAAGATTGAAGAAGAACTAATATAATCTAATGTTTAAGCTACGATGAAAATTGAATCATTAATTTAACACATGACTGAAATAGAATCATTAATCTAACACGATTTAAATTGAATCATTAATCTAACGCACGACTGAAATAGAATCATTAATCTAACACGATTGAAATTGAATCATTAATCTAACGCACGACTGAAATAGAATCATTAATCTAACACACGACTGAAATTGAATCATTAATCTAACACACGACTGAAATATAATTAATCTAGTTGCATAAATGAAATTACTCTAAGAATGGGAAATTGCGTAAATGGAAGTAATCTAGAAATGGAGAACTACATGAAGGAAAAACAAGCACAACATGTGAAGAGTTGAATAACAAAACAACATATGTGAGCTCACGCCAATGAAGCAATCTTCCATTACAATAACCAAATCAGTCTTCATAACAAAATAATAAAAGCATGAAAACCAAAACCATGAATCAAAGCTAAGAATCCCTTTCTCTTTCGAACCCTAATGACTACCATTAATGACTACTCTAATTCTCTACTTACAACTGAAATCTCATGAAGAGAGAGCACTCTCTTTTATACATGAGAGCCTTGAATATAAGATAACCATCTCATTATTACAGATCCATTTTTCTCTCAACCTATTTCCCATTATTACAAAATATAATCCCTTTAAATCCTCACACATATCTCTCATATATCTTGGATAAGATATTCCAACCAAATATCCACGATCTTCTCCTTGGAATGGGCTTGAATTATCTCCTCAAATATTGAAATGGTGGAGGAAGTATTCGAGAAGTCCTTTGAATTAATCATTCACATATTCCTACACATTACAAAGGTCACACATATTTGAGATATATATGAAAACATGTCATTTTTCTAACATTTAATCACAAATTCCCTTTTAATACTAAAATGAATAAAGTGGAGAACAATAAGGTGAAACCCAAGTATATTTATGGAAATGATATCGTGAAAGGTTAATGGGGCGATAAAATGTGAAGAATGATGAAGGGAAAGGTGGATTAGAATAGGACATTTCTGAGCCCCAACACCATCCTCAAGAGTTAATGAGGAGATGTGGTAGGGTACCCATCTGTAATCGGACCCACGAAACCTTGCTGAGGAAGGAAAGAAAGGAGGTAATTCAGGGGACAAAGACAGATCTGCAAGGAACCAGAGTAGAGAAAACAATCTCCAGAGAAGAGAAGTGGGTATGCATTGACTCTAGAGTTGGGAGAAAAGATGAGAAGCAATATTTTTTTGGCTGTAAGATTCCCTGGATAGGGTCTAGCTACAAGTTGATAAATGCAGTTGACGAGTGATTGAGGAAGTGCTCACATAGACCTCCTTGCCTGGAGTAGAGAAAATTGGTTGCCAAGTTCCTGTGGGAGGAGGAGAGTAATCTCCGTCCCTGACTGTCATGGAGCAAGGAGAAATAATCTCTCTCAGAGCATCAGGATCTAGATCAGGGGTGGCCAGTGGTAAATCCGTCAGGAGTGGTTGTGCCTATGGTTGGGAGGAAACATGCACCCCTTTGAACATTCGTTTCACCTTCTCCAATTTTGATAAGTATTTTCATACTCTGTGTAATAAATTGGATGCAATGATTGAATATACGTGTTTATGGTAAAGTCTTGAAGTGTTTGAACAATTATTAGAAATGCTCATTTTCTTCTGTAAACTGCTATATTTACTTGGCCTTCGATTTACCTCAGTTTAGCTGCTAGAGAGTTATGGGATGTGAATCCATAGGAGGGTTAGAGTAGGATTGAGTAAACCATCTAAGTCCTGCCTATCTTTTGAGTTTACCTTAGTAGGAATGTCAAATTCAAGTTCTTGTGGGAGAAAGGCATTCCGTTCAAACTATCCACCCATTTGACTGAGGACTCATTCCCATGTCCTTAACCCTTTTGCTGCTAAAAGGGATTAGCGCTTAGCCCCAAAGAATTTCCAAAGGACCCATCTGACCAGGGTCTGGGAACCCTTCGCTAGTCCGAAAGGAGCTAGTCATTTTGGCTTTGGGACTTCATAACTTATGAATCCACAACCCTCGAAAGTAGCGAAATTATGGAGTCACAAATAAATGAGGGCCGTCGATTTGGGGATCCAGTGGTGATATCACTCAGCCGTTAGATCGAACTTAGGAAGGGTAGCATTAAGTGCTTTGGCAAAGTTCCACTTTGGGAGAATAGGAGTGGTCTAGCGTCGAAAATCCTGAATGCCGAAGTTGTGAAGTAATCTGGACCGTTGATAATAGAGGGACGTGTGTCCACAAATCAATGACTATAAATAAGTTTGGGTATTCAGCAGTATAGGAACGTGTGCATTTCCCCTAAGCTCTGTGAGCCGTAGTAAATCCTAGTCATAAATGCTAGGTACACGTGGCGATATATCGGGCATGGTCCTGAGAGGAAGATGGAAGATGCACGCTGAAATCCCGAATCCCAAACTTCTGAAGTGACGTGGACCGTCGATCCTTGGATCCTTCGGGATCCCTCTCAACCGTCGATCTAAGGAACCCACCCTCGACTGCCCAACCAACCGGGAACACGTGGCCCCTACTTGTCCCCTATCAAATGTTGTCCATTGAACTAGAGCCATTGGATGAGAGGGTACCCGACAAGAGATCCTATAGTCCGGAGACTTAGTACTCCAGAGGAACTTGGCCAAGAGTTTTCAAGGTGTGAAAACTCCCAAAGTCGCGAAGAAATATGGACTATTGATAGGTAAAGGACATGTGGCACTAGATTAGAGAGTCCGAAGACTTGGATCTTCAAAGAATTTGTGATGTGAGTTGTTGGTAAGCTCCGAAGTCCGAAGCTGCGAAGTAATAGGAGCCATAGATCTATGGATCTACGTGGACTCTTACTGACCGTGAGATCATAGGGTTGGGCAACTATTAGTCCAAGATGACGTGGCATCCTGACGTCAATCAAGGTGACATGGAACCACATTATGCATGGCACGTGGCACGTGGCACTCAGATATGGATGATTTATAGACCCCTTCTTCCTATTACAACATGACACGTGTCACCACCTAATGAGGACATGTGTCAACCCTGGCCCTCGTCACATGTCAGCTTCTGGTTCATGCCCGCCTGACTAACATGGTTGGTGACGTGTCCGAGACTCCGGAGTCTGGATAACTTCAGGAGTTTGGAAGATTTGGGTGTAGTATAATAAAGGGATGTTCAACATCGATCACCGATCGCCGAATGTAGAACGCTCATCAACGATCCCTGATTGCTGAAACGCTGAAAACGTAGGACATCGATTTCCGATTGTCGAACGCCAAACGCTGAAAAAGGGACGTTCAATGCAAAACTATGAACACCGATTGCCAAAGGGCCAAGGCCACATGGTGAGATTTTGGGACTTCGGGGAGTAAGAAAAAGGGGCGTTCAATGCCGAATGTCGAAGACCCAAACTAATAACGCTCGGGTAACTTCGAGAGGCAATAACTTGCAGACCAAATCTCAGATTTTAGTGTGGTGGCGACCGTTAGAAATCTCATGGCGAGTAGTAGCTAATGGATATCCCAGAATTAAGATTCGAGATAGTTAGGATTTTTTTTTTTTGATGTCCCACCCCTTAAAAGAATATCAAGGGGTCAGGTGTGTTACAACTCCACTATCACGGTGGTACCAGGTACCAGTGCGTTAATAATAACACATCACACTACAACAACTGGAATAATGAAGTTTAGATTAGCAGTGCCCACCAGTCCAATAAACGCACCCGTGTCATAAAGACAATGTCAGTGGGGAGAATTATGAATACCTAATTAGAGTGGTGTGACTTAGTAGGCGCACCTCTACAATCTGTGGCAGTGCATAAATAGACGTCATGTACCGGTACGTAGATGTTGAACGTATGCACTGCAATATGTTTTGAAAAATAAACAACGTGGTTCATCTTCTGTAAGTTCTGTTAGCGGTGTGTTAGTAATACAACAAACCAATAGACAACATGCCATTTCTCTAGTAGAAATGGCGCACTGGTGATTTCGGTTTAACAAAGGGAACCATGGATTTGTGTGCTATAAATTGTAGCATTGCAGTGCATCTTTGTTAACGAAATGAACTAGTGTTGTTAAAATCACTGAACCAACGTGGTTAAAGCACCGAGTCGATGTGGATAATCCTATGGGATGAATTTCTTAGCAGTTCTATTTTTTGAGATAGTGCATCGTCCTCTGGGTGTATGTTTTGTTGGCGGCACACCAGTTGATTTTAAATATTTTTTTGCAAAAAAAAATAATTTTGGAGTTTTTAAATACATGTCATTTATACATGTATTTGTTTTATAATTTAAATTTATTTTATCTGTATATGTGTTCATAACAATATTTGTATGTGAATCATAGATGAAGACGATGCGAGGAGGAGGAGGAAGAACAACGATAGGTTAAGACACACACATTTGTGCGTGAGTGGGAGGCCAGGGAGAGGGATAGGGAGTTGTACCCTCACCCTCTTTCATAGAATACATAATACCTTTTGATGGATATTAGCCTCTTAAAGTTTTATCAAGAGGGTACATCCCTCAAGGGGAACTCTAAATTGTTAAAACTGTTGGAATACTGAGAGGGGGGGTGAATCAATATGAACACTTTTTACCATTTTCAATCACAATATCTAAACTTCAACTTTATCAACAATATATAATTTATGATTGCATTCAATATATCATGAGCATATAACCATAAGCAGTATCATCACATAAAATAACCACATGCATAGTACACCAAAATTTATGTGGAAACCCAGATGGGAGAAAATCACAGAATGCTTTCTTATATATATAAAGAATACATTCATAGGAAGAACCAACTTCCAAATTCTCTAACACCAACTGGAAGGAGGCACCAACCTATTGATTTACAGGAACCAACATGAAGTAAGCACCAACTCTCTGATTTCTCCGACACCAATTGGAAGGAGGCTACGACCCCCTGATTTACATGCACCAACCTGAAGGAAGCTCCAAATCCCTAAGTTCTCTGGCACCAATTGGAAGGAGGATAAAACTCCCTTTCCTTTCCCCATCCTGCCACTTTGAAATATAAGTTTATACTCACTGTCACTAGCATTGATACTATCACTTCCAATGTCACCAGTACATCAACCAACCTGTCACTATCACTGTCATATCAACAACCTATCATTGTCACTGTCACATCAACTAACTTGTCACTGTCATTGTCACATAAACCTATCACTACCACTGACACATCAACATGTCATTGATGATCAACCAATCATTCAACCTGTCACTGTCCTTGTCACTTTATCTATCACTGATATACCATCAACCAACTGATCCACTCACACAGATGCCATCAGCAAACCATGTACATCAACCATGTACATTAACCATCAACTAGAACCTTGTACATCAAACTTGTACCATATCATGCATCAACCATGTACTAAAACCATGTACTAGAACCTGTACCATACCATGTACATCAACAATGTACCGAATCATGCATCAACCATGTACCATATCACATACGTCATAAGATATCAACCAAGATAGCCACAATACCAAGATACCAATATGGCCAAGATGTGCTACTAATCAATGTACCATAACATCACTAAGGTGTACCTCAACATGTACCAACATCACCATGACAAGCACCTCATACATGTACCAACAATATGCCTCACACCATGCACCAAAGATGTGCCTCAAACATATACCAATTTCCATAAACCATGTACCAAGAGATACCATCAAACCATATGAAAAGTATCCAAGATGTGCCTCTAACAATGTATCATATCATCACCAAGGTATATGATGCACAATCACTACCATGACATGCATCAAGCATGTATCATAACAACATCAATGACAACCAACTGTCCAACAATCTCCCCCTTTGGAATTGATGGAAACACTTATACTCTTATACTCCACATGTGACCAATGCTCCTCCAATTGTTTCTCACCTCCTTTGACATCAATGAAAAAAGGTATCTCCCCTTGGCGATGCTCCCCCTGTCTTCATGCTTCTACTCTTTCTCTTCCCCCCCCTTTGAATTTTTGTCTTCCTTCGCACTTTATTCGTTTCCTTAGACTCAACCTTAGATTCACCAATAGACCAAAATATTCCCATAAGATAGATATTCAATGAATGTGTGTGTGTCCTTATGAGAGAATCCTTGAGGTGTATTTATACTTTTTCCAAGTAACTTCTCTCAATCTTAGGGTTCTTGAAATTTCTTGTTGCAACCACTTTACCTTTTATTAATGACTTGTAACCAATTTAGGGGATTCTTAACCACTCTTTTGGGCTTCTAACTTCATGAGGGAATATCTCTCTAACCGTGAGGAACCACATGGTGTACCAACTATCACCAGAAACGACATGACGAGGAATATCCATCCATGAGTGAGTTACCTACATTTAAAATATACTTCATGTCCTCATTCCTCAAAATACTTCGGGCTTCATGACCAAACCTATGGATTTCTTATATAATTCTTCAAAGCATCTTCCTGTGAGGGCCATGCTTAGAGCTACGCCATAAGGGGACCACTTTGGAGACTTCTCCAAATACACCCATCACATCTATTGACACCAATGACAAGCACTACTTGTTGACATCAATGAAAACCAACTCACCATCAATCTCAATCACAATTCTGGGGTATCTCAAATGCTCTAAGGGTTGACATCAATGACAACCAACTGTCCAACATGGTGTGTGTATTTTTATTGTAAAGTATGGCGGTGTGTGTGAACATTGATGCACCAGGGCGTTATGTTTCGGGTACGCCCTAGTGCAATTGGTTAAACTTGGTGCACCTCTAGGTTAAATTTTATATATCATTGAGCTATCAGTGCAGTTAATGAAGTGAAATGTATTGATGTGGGTACAATCCCATTGTGCACCAGTTTCAGGGCGTTCTGAAGGATGCACCGCTTTGTTTTTTAATAATTTATCGCAGTGCACTTGATTGAATGACACTGATGCGTACATATGAAGCAATTAATAACAATAGTGAATGCACCCAAAGAAAAATTAATACCTTAAAAATGACACAACCAAAACTAAATTAGAAAAATCATTTGTGATAACAATGGACATTTACTCTTCAAAAGGGTATTTCTATTTTTTATTTTACATATACAAGAGAAAAAAATTGTTGTGAACACAAAGGTGTATAAAATATGATTTAAATATTAATTAGTCATCTTCAAAAAATAATATGAAAATAAATTAAAAAAAAATCAACAACTATGGGATAAACTACATTATATGTAGACCCTGCTCATATAATTATTTTTTCAAATAATGTATTTTATCACTAAAATAATTGTTGTGGAAAAAAAACACTTAACTTTTTCAGAAATTTGCAAGGATAAACATATAATGAAAATAAAATTTGACACATGAAGAGACATTAATTTATTTTTAAATATCATTAGAATGATAACACAATTCCCTACAAATTTTCTTATTACTACACAAGAGAATTCTTAAAGCTTAAAGCTTATAAGAATTTATAAGACTTTAATTCAAAAAATATGTAAAATATCCAACTTTCGTCCCCACATTTCAATAGAAAGTGTGACACACCTTCATGGATTCACCCTTGGACAAGCATTGAAGCGTCATTTATGGTTGATGAAAAGAAAACGGGGAGGATGAATATGAGAGGGAAAAATGTGATTTGGAATACAATATTTTATTTGTTACAATGGAAGGAATTTGTGGGTTCTTTGAATTTGGAACCAAAATAAAAGGAAGCATTAGAGGCAACAATCTCAAATCTAGAAAGGATTTTTCAATCTTGATATAGAGTATTCAATTTACCTTTGTGTATATTCTAAATGTCATTGGATGAGGGATCTATTATGTCTACTAGATTCTCTTTAGGATGAAATTTTTTAAGTTCACAATGATTTCAACAAAAAGTTGTATTTATAAATCAAGAGGCATCCAAAATATTCATTCGATAGTTCTAGGAGGCATTATCTATTGTCCAATATTTTATGCCACAATAACTAGAGTTCATGTAGATGAGAAGTCTCTTATGGGTGTTGAAGGTATCCAAAAAGGTACATCATATGGGAGGACCTATTGTTAACTAATTGACAGGGTAAATATGGACCTACACTTATATTGATTTGATCATAGTATTATTATGCATCATAATTATGTGTTTCCCAACTCAACAAGGGTGGACATTGACATGGTGGAACATACTTACTCATTAGATGGATGTTGCGGTGGTTCTAGTCAGGGTTCCATTAAGATATACTATAGTTACTTTTAGAAACAAATATAAAAAATCAAGGGTTACCTTTAATAAGTCAACTCAAGTAGAGCAAAGAAGGGATAATATTAATTCTGAGAATTTGAGCTCTTAAAACCATAGTGACAAGATTCAACCATATTGGTCTTTATAGTGTGAAAAGATATGTAGAAGTACAAAATTTGGTAAATTTCCCATACGATATGATCAATGTAATTTTGATTGTCTTTGATAATATACCTCATTCTTTGATACCCATCCACCCATAACCCAAAAAAACAACCCCAAAATCCCAAAACTATTACAAAAACCTTAAAAGAACCTCTAAATATAAAATAAATCACCAAATTTTAAGTGAATGTTTTATACCTTGATTAGTTGAGTTACCTGAAATTGAAAAGGATGTAGTCACAAAGTTTTGTGTTGATGCTCTTTTAAGGTCTTGCTTGGAAAAGGAACACCAATGAAAACTTGTAGAAACAAAGAAACACCATTAAAAACTTGTACAAACATAGATAATTCAGAGGATGGTCAGTCTTCTTAGTTCTAGAAAGGTTTGAAAATAAATACTATTTCTCTTTATTGTATAACATTGATATAATCACCATGAATATAAGCATATTCATGTCCACATTGAATGACCATAAAAGAAGAATTATATATTCTATGGTAAGGCACGATTGGAGAAAAACATGATAGAAATAACTGAGTGGCTTGCAAAAGAAATGCTTGAGAGAATTTATTAACCTTGTTGGGGTATTGAAATGGAGAAAAATGAAATAAAAAATGCCATGGGGGAAATCTTTTGGAAATTTGATTGTCTTAGGTGTTCATGATCTAGATATGGTAGACATGTGTAACATCCTTCTCTACTGAGCACATGTTATTGACTTATTCTTTGAGGACACTTGCGTGCAAGTGATCCGGTTATAGTACATTGTTATTTATTTTGATTATGGATTTTACATGATGATGGTTGATGAGTTGTGATTTATTGTTATTTGATATATATGTATTGACAGATGCTATTGACGATTTTTCCCCAAGTGTGCAGGACACTTGACAGATTGTGGATGTCGATGGCACCAATGGACCTCCTTGGAATTTGAATTGAGTTAGGGAGTAGATTGTGTTTTGTTTGAGTATTTCATTTTACGCATATGTGTCAGATGATTGATTTAGTATGATTATGTGTATGGATCAATGATAGTGTTTTTTCTATGAATGCATGTTGACAAATGCTTGCTAATCTGAATCACATAAGGATTAAAGGGGCCATTCACATAAACCAGATATTGAGGGAGAGGTGTGGCAACGTCCCTGTCACATCCTAATAGCACTCCCACTATGGATCGAATTGTAGGTTAATGATTACCTAGTTCGAGAGGTCCACAATGTCGTGAGGGTAGACTGAGATAGTCGCTCACGAAGATTCTAAGGGGCACACAATAAGGCAGAGTCATTATTCCTTAGAAGCCCTTAGTCTCTCACACGGTCGCCCGAATGGAGTGCTGACTCCAAGGGTTGGAAAAATACCAAAACCAGTCAAAGGCGAGTGGCACCCTTGGAGTATGGAGGTGCGTCTTGAAGGACACATCACGTAAATAAAACTTGAGTCAATAAATCTAGGTGGCCTAGCAAAACCTTGAAAATCTTTAGACCTTTCCAGATTTGAATAATTAATGAGAAATTTTATTAATTATAAATCCCAATAAAAGTCTAAGCCTATTCTAAAAGATTAATCCTAAGTTTTTGTAAGGATACTAAACTAAATTATTAATAAAGTTGAAAAGGAATGAGGTAAATCAATTTAAGAATTAATAAAAGTGAAATAAATCTAAAGATTTGATTTAATACACATGTGTGCAAGAAAACACCAAAATGGAATTTCAAAATAAGAAAGGAATAAAGCGTGAGAGAATAGGTGTACACATAGAATGATATCTAGAGTCTAGCTACCACTAATCTAACTAGAAGAAGACTCCTATTTTAATTCTAACTCAGATTTAGTAAGGAGTCAGTCATTAAATGAGGATCTGGGGAATAAGGAGACAACTAGGAGCGATTTAAGGAGTACATTTGGGAAAGGTGAGGGAAATTGATTTTTAATTAAAATAAAATATGTAATTACTGGTGCAACTTGGGGAGAGGGTGACAAGTGTGAGGGAGAAGAACCCTAATTTATTTAATTAAAAAATTAAATAAATATGCAAGTGGGCATGTGTCAGTGAGGAAATTCCTATAAAGCAAATGGTCTAGATGGGAAAAGGGGATGACTGATTATTGGTAAGGTTATGATGCCAAAATCATTTTGATTGCATTTTACTTGTGAGAGTTGGGATACCAAGATTGAGATAGAGTGGTGGCTCTACCTTGCGAGGCAAGCTTGGAGCTAGTAAAATTATGGTTGTGTGTGCGTGGCTCCTTTGCTGCTCGGGGGGATAAGGGGGAAGAAGAGTACCCCTAGTGTTGTATGGGAGGTACCAGTGAGGTCTCAACGATTAGCAGTGGAAGAAAGGAAGGATTTCCAGTTGTCAAAGAATATCATCAAGTCCATCATCGCCAGTTTACGGTATTCTTAATTGTCAATTGCAATTTTAAAAAGATTAATTGTATTATAGTTTGAAATCTGTTATAAGATGTGTTGGATTCTCAGAATTTGAATTGTATGTTTCATGTTGGTTGAGTAAATGATGAGGTTATTTTCTGGAATTGTTGTAAATTCATTTTAATTAAACATAGTGGAAAATCTTATTCGCTGTCCATCAATTTACCTTCCATTGGAAATTCTATGTAGATGCTACAATTTGATATTTATGCTGAGGATACAATTTGAATGAAGAACTGGTTATCGACATAATGGACCTTCTTGGAAGCTTAAAATTAAGAGCGTGGCCTTGAGACACAGCTACCAAAAAAAAAAACCATAAAAACTATAGCCTAGAACCTTGTATCTTGTCCAACTATGTTTTATCAATGAATTTTTGGAGTAATTTCTCTTGGTGGTCAATTTTATTGAGGATTGCGATCCCTACTTGGGCGTTGCCACTTTGCATGTTAGAAATTTCAATTTTTTTACCAAACAATTTTTGTTTAGTATATTCTTAAAATTTTGGTTGAGGGATGACATTGGTTATTCTTGGAGTGGTGATGATTTCCGAATTTTAAATCCAACCATTGTATTGCTACCCTTTCTAGTGATGCGTTGAGCACTCTGCGCCCTTCTAGGCTCCTCCCTTGGTTGCTGGTGCGTGATGTATGTCGAACTTAAGCTTTAGCTCATGATCTGTGTTTGGTATTTTGGTGGACTTAGGTCGATAAGGAAGATTCCTATCTCGGGCCCTTTAAGTTAGAATTATATTGTTGCTTCAATAAAAGTCCAGTTTAGGATTGAAACCTTGAACATAGTCCTTGATCCTGTAAACTATTGATGGTTGAAACTATTTTGTTGTCTGCATTTTGTTGGGAGCTACTGTATCGCCTCAAGACCTTTCAGGTGTACAGACGCACCTTTATTAGACACTTTGGATTTTAAAACTTGAATTCGTTTCTGAGTACGGTAGTGGCTAGAGCGAATTCTCAACCCTGGTTTTCCTCTTAAAATTTCATTTTCCATTTAGTTATCATGCCTTAATGATCGAGCGTCGTGTCCTATTCAAATCTAGTTGGGTAGATAAGATTTGGGACAAGGGAATCCAAACTATTCCCTTTGCTCCAAGCTTTTCTTTAAAATGAGACAAGGAGAGAAAATCATCTTCACTTTCTAAGGTATTAAAACTTTTCTAAAAAAATTCATGAAGCGATTTGCTTGGCATTGGAGTGTAGCTCACAAAACCCCATTGTTGTTTATGATAAAATGAAACTTGCCCATGTTATCATTCTACTAGGTGAAATTCATAGCCTCTTGATTGAGGTAAATAAGTATTTGATGTTTGTCCATTTCTTATTTACGTGCAAAGGGTTTTAGTAAAAATTAGCTTGTGTAGATTACATGTCTTTGGATATTCCAATTGAATATTGCTAGAAACGTTTCTCTACCCCCTGAGGCATAGAGTTCTTGATTGGGAACAATTGATGAGAGCTTGTGTATGCTTGTGGGAACTACCCCACAAGTATTCAATCCTATAGGTCTACTTGCATGTAGTTTTAGAAATGCCCCAGATAGACATGTAAAACTAGTAGTCCAAGATTTGAACCTTTTGAGATTTTGTGACAATATGTTTTGTTGGTTGGATTTGATCCATTATAATATATAGAGCATGAAATTGTACTTTTTTTTGTTTGTAAATAAGTATAATATATTAAGTGCCTCTCAGAAGCAAAAACATAGAGCAAGATACAAAATATTCAAACTGAAGAAAAAGGACTGCCCCAACAGAGGGGAAACCAGTCCATGTTCCAGAATCTCCATACTGTTCAGTACTACTATGGTCTATTGGAAACATAAGATTTATTCCTAGATACTCCGTTAAGACTGGAGGAAAGTTGACAAAAATACACCTGACACTTTACTATATAACTAATCATGCTAGACACCTGGAGAGTAAGTGGGCCACTTGGGCTGGATATCTGCTGTCCAGGGCTCCTCCTCTATGTAAGTGATCTGGTCAGCCCAATTCTTGTCGCCCTCCTCGTCGTTCGCTGTATTATCACCTTTGCTGCCTGAGGGTGTGCCTGTATCAGCTTCCTTCTTCGCCTCTACAGCTGCCTCCTCTGGCGCGTTCGGTTCCTACATTGGAGAGTCTACATTTTGTTTTGTGGCAAGGGTGTCCTGCAGGGAGGTGAGTGTCCTGAGAAAGAGGTCGACCTTGACATCCGTTTCCTGGAGACGGAAGTTGAGGTCTTCCACACCTTGGCGTATACCAAAGACCAAATCAAAAAGAGTCGCTAGGCTATCACACAGCTGCGCAGAGGTGAGAGGGTCCCGGGGGAGGGGTCCAACTCCTCGTGAGGCCTGTGGAGGGTCGGGTTCAGGGGCAAAGGGAAGCTCCGGAGGGGGGGGACTGACGGTTCGAGGCACCAACGCCCTCGAGGTGGAGTGCTCATGCTCCACGCGACGAGAGGTAAATGAGGGATGGCCAGACTGGTTGCGAGAAGAAGAACTCAGAGAGGACAAATCATAGCGAGAGATGGAGGGGCGCCGAGGCTTCCAGGGCGAGCCTCGCCTCAGCCTCCCTCGAGGGCGCATCATGGTCCAATAAACTCTGGAGGCAGAAGTGATACTGTGCACGCTGCGGGAGCAAGGATGGGCGGAGGGAACAAATCCGAGCTTATGCCAATGCCACTGCAGAGCCAGCTCTGCTAGCGGCCAACTGCAACAAACAAACAACATTGTATTCATCCGCATAATTTGAAGCCAAAACAGTAGATCAGCTGCGTTAATGGGCGCATTTAAACCCATTCGCATTGAAAATACGGTGCAATTAACCTCCGGGTGGGGGCATGGGCCTTTCACGTGCCCTTACGTCCCGTACCTCGCCACCCGCCTCCATCTGCTGCCGCGTAGACCGCACTATCACCCCATCCGGGGGGAAGTCCATCAATCTGGCTTTATGGATACATTGTTGAAGAATAGGGTGGTTTGGATCAGCTTCTGCATTGCACTGGAGGTCTGTATCCTCCCAGTTGGTACCCAAATTGGCCAAGTCATCCGCCACCTGGTTTGCCTTCCTCCTGACATGTGTGGGGATGAGGACGTGATTGGGGTGGATTAGTCCTGCAATGATCTGGAGGCCATGAGAAAGTCTCCAGCTGGGCGAGATGCGATTTGGATTCACCCCATTTATAAGCTTGCGTAGTAGGCTAATGAAAACCTGTGAATCCCCTTTGACAAAAAGCTTTGTGAAATTGTGTTTTATGGCTAGCTGCAGACCTTTGATCAGACCCCAAAGTTCAGCAACATTATTTGTGGTATGTCCAAGAGAGCCTGCTCCTATGACAATAATGTGCCCACAATGGTCATGGAATACCACCCCATAACCAGCAGCTCCAGGATTGCCCTTGGAGGCGCCGTCAAAGTTAAGTTTGACAAAGTCCTCAGGCGGGGGGGACCAGAAGGAGGGGCAAAGGGAAGAGGGCGAGGGAGGAGGGGGAGAAGGGGCGGGGGAGGGGTGGAAGGGAGTCCAGAAACGGAGGATTGGGAGTTCAGAGGGGGGACAGGCTGGGTCTGTGCTAGACCAGTTCTGAAGGTGTATAGTTTCCAGGATGCTACGACGACAATGATCCCAGCAATACTGCCACGGATGGGAGAGGTTCCTGAAAATTCTTCGGTTTCTTTCTTTCCAGGTATTCCAAAGGATGAAACCTGGGAGGAGTTGCCAAATGCGGTTGAGGAGAGACGAGTGGAAGGCCGAATCTCTCCAGTTTAAAAGAGTTTCGAAGAGGCTATCCCTGTGGCGGTCCGAGGCTCGCATAACGATTGCTGCTTGATCCCAGATTTGGTTGGTGTAGGGGCAGGTGTTAAGGAGATGATTTAAAGTTTCTTCAGCTTCTCCACAGAGGATACAAAAAGAAGGGCCCATAAAACCTCTTTTCAGAAGGTTATCCCAGGTTAAGATACTTGAGTGTGAGACCAACCAAAGGAAGAGAGAGATCTTCGGCCAATGTTTGAGGCTCCAGATTTTTTGCCAAATTTGCGATGCTGGTGGGGGATTTAGCTGCGTCTTGAGTCGGTAGGCTTCCTTGGTGTTGAAGATGCCCTGTGTCCCATATCCCCATCGCAGGATGTCTTCTCCCTCAATTTTGAGGATTTTCCTCTTGGCCAGCTCAGCTTGCAAAGGTGCGAGGTTGACCTGCCTCTCCAGATGCATGCGTGCCCTGTCCACTCGCCAACAACGCCAGGTGGCCTCTGTGGGATTGTTTTTCCAGTAGTCCGCTACCTGGGTCAATCCTGCCTGCGTCGCCTGGGTGCAAATGTCAGGTGCCCATTCTTCATCTCCCAATGCCGGCCATTGATGCCATGAATCCTGCCAGAAAAGGGCAGTTTCCCCATTGCCTATCTCCCAGAAAGCATGTTGCGTGACCAACTGTCTATTCTGCTTAGCTGCTGTCCATATCAGGGAGCCTTGGTCATCCCCGTTCCAACGTATGAGGCGCTTTTCTAGCATGCTTGGGGTGTATTTCTTCCTCCAGAGTTTGGCCCAGAGCTCCTTGGGGTATTTCAACCACCGCCACCAGATTTTAGCACTGAGCACTTTATTCATTATACCTGGATCTCTCAAACTGAGACCTCCTTGTTCTTTTGGCTTGCAGAGCTTGTCCCAGCCGACCAGTGCTATTTTATTTTCCTTGGCGAGGCCTTGCCATAGGAAATTCCGTTGCATGTTTTTGATGGCCGTAAGAATGAAATTTGGGGCTGCCAGAGCAGAAAAGGTATAGATCGGGAGGGCCTGGAGGACGGCTTTGAGTAGGATGAGACGGCTGGGGAGATTTAGAGCTCGGAAAGTCCAGGAGGATAATCTCTTGGAGAAGGAAGAGAGGATATGTTCCCAAGAGGAGTTCCTGAGGGCATTGTCAATTAGAGGAATCCCGAGGTATTTGGACGGAAGGGAGCTCCGCTTGAAACCAAGGAGACCTGAGATGTGCCGCTGAACCTGAGGGGGAGTGTTGAAGAAGAAGATAAGGGACTTATCCTTATTGCAGTCCAGACCTGAGGCTTCCGAAAAAGAATGAAGGATACACTGGATGGAAACGGCTTCTCGGACAGTGGGGCTACCCATTAGGAGGGTGTCATCGACGAACTGACTGTGCGAAAGAGGGGGAGAAATGCCATGGAGGGGAAGACCGGTCAAAAGATTAGAAGCCAGGGCAGCGTGGATGGATCGGCTGAGGCCCTCGGCCATGATAATGAAGAGAAAGGGGGAGAGGGGGTCGCCCTGTCTAATCCCTCTTGAGGGGGAGAAAGGTTTCGAAGGCACTCCATTGATAAGAAGGGAGAAGAAAGCCGAAGAGGTAAGATTTAGAATCCAAGTAACCCAGTTTTGGTCGAAACCGAAAGCTAGAAGCATGGCTTGCATATATTCCCAGCTGAGCTTGTCGAAGGCTTTAGAGAGATCTAATTTGAGTAGCATACCTGGAGTCTTGGTTTTTTGCAGGGAGTGAATGACTTCATGTGCTAAGATTATGCTGTCCATAATTTGTCTACCTTCGACATATCCGGATTGCTCTGGGGAGATGATAGCTGGTAATATTGGCTTGAGCCTGCGTGCTATCACTTTTGTGAGGAGCTTATAGATAACATTGCAGAGCGCTATGGGTCTGTACTGTGCAGGCCTGTGTGCTTGTCCTTCTTTAGGGACTAGGGTGATGAAAGTTGCATTAAGGGCTTGAAGAACCTGTCCTGTTGCTCTTGAATCTTCTAAGATTTCCCATACCTCGGTGCGTATCATCGGCCAACAATGGTGAAAAAAGTCGCTGGTGAAGCCGTCCGGTCCTGGAGCTTTGCATTTGGGAGTGTCTTCAAGCGCCTGGTCTACTTCTTCTATTGAGATAGGACGAAGGAGGGCTGCATTTTGCTCCTGGGTTATGAGGGTGGGCACATGTTTTGTAATTTTCTGAATAGCTTCGCCCCTGTCTTGGATGGGCTCAGTTAGGAGTTCCTGGAAGTGCTTAATCAAAGTTTTTTCCAAATCTGCATGGGAGTGTATGACTTCTCCATCCTCTGTAGTAAGATGTGTGATTTTGTTGGAATGCCTTCTCTGGATAGTGGTGCGGTGGAAGAACTTTGTATTACGTTCCCCTTCCTTGAGCCATACAACACATGATTTTTGTTTCCACAGGATCTCTTCCTGCTTCTTCCTGTCTTCCAGTTGCTGGTTTACTTTCATTTCTTGCTCTTTCAGATCATCCGTGAGCCCTTGTTCCCTGATCAACCACTGGATCTCCTCCATCTGCTGTCTCAACTCTTTTTGGGAGTCGAAGATGCTGCCAAAGGTGAGCTTATTCCAGCTTTTAAGTGTTTGCTTCAAATTTTTGAGTTTTTGCTAGAATTTATACATTTTTGATCCATAGGGAATTTCCGCCTGTCGCCACCACTCTTGGATGTTTTTTTGGAAGTCTGGGTGATCAAGCCAGAACTGTTCAAACCGAAATGATTTTTTCCCCGGCGTTGCTGAGACGTCCACCCACAGCTGAATGGGCCAGTGGTCTGGACTAGAGAGGTTTAGTATGGTGGATTCCATGGCCACCCCTTCCATCATAAAGGCTTCTGAGGTGAGGAAGCGATCCAGTTTGCAATTGACCTGGTGCACTCCTGTCCTTCTGTTTGTCCAAGTGTAGAGGCCATTGCTGGGCTCCAAGTCGATGAGGCCAAGCTCTTCTATGAGACTGTTGAAATCACTTGAGTCCCGATCCAGTCTTCTTGTTCCTCCCTTTTTTTCTGTCAGGGTGCGTATAATATTAAAGTCCCCGCCGATAATCCATCTATCACCCTGGGTGATACTGGGTGCGTGGAGTAGGCTATGGAGGAAAGCTTGCTTATCCCCCGGAGTTGTTGGGCCATAAACACATGTTAAATGTCTAGGTCGATTTGAACCAATGAGTCTATACTCTGCTGTGATGGACCATTTGGTGGCGCAGAAGCTGTTCAAAAGCACTATGTTGGTGTTCCAGAGGATGGCTAGTCCTCCGGCAGTTCCTATGGCATCGACTGAGACTACTCCTCCTTGTTTCCAGCAGTATGGGAGTATCCTGTCCATATCCTCTGAGGTACATTTTGTTTCCTGCAATAAAACAACATCTGGTGTTTCCGCTAAGATCATTTCCCGTAGCAATTTTTGTTTGCTACGACCATTGAGACCTCTAACATTCCAGGAGATAATCTTCACGAGGATGATGTAGTGGGGAGGGGAGGAAAAGTGTCCGAGATCAGGTGGATCTGTCCGGAGTTCACCATAAAGTTCCCTATTTCTTGTATGAGCTTTCTAGTAGATTTCCGTCCTCTTTTCTTTTCTTCTTTCTGAACTTTACTTGGAGTTTTGGATTGAATGGTTTGGACACCCAGAGCCTTGTTGGCTCGAGCCGAAGACCCTGCTGAGGAGTTGAGGTAGACTTTGTGTACCTTCCTTAGCTGGTCCCTCGGGATGGTGTAGAGATTTTGATGGCGGTAGGCATGCTCGAGGTGTTCTAGATCCACTCCGGCCAGGTCCTGTTCTTCTAACTCCATTTCCTCGTCGCCATCTTCTGTTTCCTGCGGAGCCGACTGGTCTTGTACTAGGCTCAGGGGGGTGGGAGGGGGCTCATTGTTCTGAGGGGGGTGACCTTTAATCTGTTCCTTGGCATGGGGTGCGCTTTGCAGAGAAGGGGAATGCGGCTCATTGTGCCGGGGATGGGGTTGCGGGGTTGCATCATTAAGAGGGTTTTCAGGTTGATCTTGCAAAATAGCGTATTTATTACTAGTGGATGGGTCTTTACTTACCTGGGTTGGTTGTTTTCTGTTTCCCTGCCGCTGTCTTCCTGCTGGTTGTGCGAAGCCCTCCTTGTCTTTGCCGGTGTCTAAGGCCTCCTCCCTATGAACCGCGTTGAGTGGGCATTCCCTGAAGAGATGGCCATGTTCGTGACATTTTCTGCAGCGGAATGGGATGTGCTCGTAATCAATGGTTTGAGACCAGTCTTCATCGTGGTACTCCAGTGTAATGGATCCTGGGAGCGGCTTGGCTATGTTCAAGTAAACACAGATGCGCGCATATGAGGTGTATCTATGCTGCTTAGTGGCTTCTGAGGACTTCACATACACGCCAATGGTGTTGCCGATACCTGCTAATACTTCTTCCAACCAAAACTCCTGAGGGAGGGAATACAGCCTGATCCATACCGGTGCATGGGCGAAATCCTCTTTCTCAGGACTAAACTTTTCTGTCCAAAATCTCAGGAAGAGGCCGACTGAGTTATAAAAATATGGTCCTCCGTCGAAGACACGATTGCGGTCTTCTGGGTTGTGGAAGATAATAGTGAAAAATCCTTTGGATCCCAGCTGTAGGTCATACTGACCTCTTGGTTTCCACCAATATTGGATCCATTTGATAAAATCTCTCTCGGAGGGCCAAAGCCCTAGAAACTTTCCAACCAGAGCATTGTCACGCATATATTGTTTTTGCTCCTCTATGCGTGGTGAGCTTACCACATATTTTGGGGCCTGAGGCGCCTGTGGGATGCATTTCCCGGGAGTCCAAGGGGCCGAGGCTTTTGCAGGGGCCGCCCTCTTGTCTGGATCAATGTCCATGTCGCGGTCTTTGAAGGTCCCTTCCTCTAGAAGGGCCACGCGCATATCAGGAGGTGTTTCAAACGTGGGCCTCTTCGTACCCACTTCAGCGTCCTTGCCGTTGATGACTTGGCTGTAGGAGAGGCCGGTCGGCGTCCCCTCTTTGCGATTCGGAGGCCCCTGCGGGGCGGCCATCAGTTGTGCGCAGTTCATGTCGGTTAGGGATTACAGAACCCTAGTTGCAGAGCGTTCTAATATGGGGGGATATTGTTGCATGAAATTGTACTTAAATATGAAGCATTTCTAGTAATTAATAAACTATCCAAATATTCTCTACTCTCTTAGATTATTTTCAGTTTTTACTTCTTTTCCCTTCCATTTCATTTCAATTTTGAATTGTTAGGGTCCCATCCTAACCTCCTTTGTTATGGGTGCTTAAGATTTAGTTAATCAATGTACATGGTCATCCTCTTTGAATAAGGCCAACTAGATAGTTGGTTTATGGCTAGTTAATGTAAAGGGCCATCCTTAAGGAATAAGCTCCACTAGGTAGTTGGTACTCATTAATGTTGAGACCTTTAGTGGTGAGGGTTTGGGTAGTGAGAAACTATTTATAGAGGTAGGAAACTATGTATTATTTTGTGTTAAGAACCAAATATCAAAATGGCATAAAAAACCTCAGAATACGTACTCAACGCCTTGAAAAAGAGAGAATTTAAGATAATAAGCCTCTTCGAGAGGGCAACCTCCTTATACACCACATAAATTTACAAATACAAGATGATTCCAAATGAAAAGGTCTCCTTGGTATACATAGGAGACTAGGAGGTACAATTACAACTAATGGACCCAAGCTGACATAAATAAAATAACAATACTAATGTAATATGCCCCAATTAAGGGGTAATGTTCCACTATTTAGGGATTAACATTCCCCTCCCCTTCAAACAAGTGTTGTCCGCAATGATTGAGTAAATATAGATGCTTCTATATAAAAGACTCATCTTCCCAAGTGGAATATTCAGTAGGTAGTTTCCTCCACTTAATGAGATACTCTGAAATGGATCTATTCCTCAATTGGCGAATTCTTGTGTCAGTGATAGCTTCAGGATCCAATATGATTTTTCCTTCCTTGTCAAGTTCTGGCAATATAGTTTGAACAAGGATCTTGTCACCTATAACCTTCTTTAAGCATGAAACATGGAAAACTGCGTGTACTCGCGAAGATGCAAGCAACTCCAATTTGTATGCCATAGTACCAATCTTTTGCAACACCTTATAAGGGCCATAATACTTTGGTGATAATTTATTATCCTTACTAGATTGCTCGAGGGACATATTTTTGTATGGTTGTAGTCTTAAAAATACCCAATCCCCTACTTCAAAACTTCTTTCACTATGATGCTGATCTACTTGTTGTTTCATACGATTCCGTGCCATGGACAGGTTGTCCTTTAATATTTGGAGAACTTGTTGTTGATGCTCGATGTGATCTTCCATTGCTTGAACCTTAGATTTTTCTTTTAAATAAAAAGTGATGGAAGGTGGGTGATATCCATAGAGTTCCATAAATGGTGTCATTTTTGTTGCAGTATGAAAGAAAGTGTTATACCACCATTCTGCCAAGGGTAACCACTTGAACCATTGTGTTTGTTTATCAGAGACAAAGCAACAAAGATAGCCTTCCAAACATTTGTTCACTATCTCAATTTTTCCATCAGATTAAGGATGATAGAAAATAATTCTGTCCAAAAATTTCTAGTGAAGATGGGATCTCTATCACTTACAATAATCTTTGGGATTCCATGTAGCTTTTGAACTATCTCCATGAATGCGGTGGAAACTATACTGGATTTGAAAGGATGAGAGAGTGCACAAAAGTGTGCGTACTTGGTTAGTCTATCAAAATTAACTACGATGACACTCTTTCCTTCAGACTTCGGTAACCCTGTGATGAAGCCCATGGAAACCTCCTCCCAACGCTGACTTGGGATGGCTAATGGTTGTAAAAGACCTCGGGTCTTAATTATTTCCACCCTATTTTGTTGGAAAACCAAACATTCCGCCACAAACCTTTGAACACCAATTTTAAGGCCATCACAAAACAATTCCTTCTTGACCCTATGGTAGGTTTTCAAAAATCCTGAGTTCCCTCCTACCAGAGAGGTGTGCAATTCTAAGAGTACCTTTTGTTTGATTTGGGAGTTTTTACATAAATATAAGCAATATTTGTACCATAGTGAATCATTTTTCCATGTAAATGTATTTGATGCACTGGAATCCTACTGCAACCTTTGAATGAGAGTCCACAAGTTTTCCTCATTCTTCCATTCATCCCTCACTTCTATTATCCAATCGGTTTGGATGATCAAGATAGCAAAAAGAAAGGCCACAACATATTCATCCTTTCTTGAGAATGCATCTGCCACAACATTTTGCTTCCCTTTTTTGTAGATGATTTCAAAATCATAACCCAACATCTTGGTCACCGATTTTTGTTGTTCTTTTGAAGATAGTCTTTGTTTCAAGAAGTATTTAAGACTATCATGATATGTTTTGACCTTGAAGTTCCTACCTATTAAGTAAGGGTTCCATTGCTTCAATGAATGTAGTATTTCGATCATTTCCTTCTCATAAATGGGTTTGTGTAAGTCCTTTCCCTTGAGTGTCTGACTTTCAAAAGCAAGGGGCCTTCCTTCTTGCATTAGAACAACAACGATTCCATTTCCCAAGGCATAACATTCCACAATAAAAGTTTTTGTGAAGTCTGGTGTGTTCAAGACATGAGCTTTGCACATCGCCTCTTTAAGTTGTTCAAAAACTTGATTTGCCTCTGGAGTCCATGAAATTGCATCCTTCATAGTTAATGTCATTAAATGCACCACTATTCTTCCATAGTTCCGAACAAACTTGCGGTAGTAACCTGTCAAACCCAAAAATCCTCTAAGATTCTTCAATGTTTTGGGAATCAGCCAGTCCATCATGGCCTTAATCTTGTTAGGCTCTACCTTGACACCTTCATGAGATACAATATGACCCAAATACTCTACCTCCTTCACCACAAATAAACATTTGGATGGTTTGGCATATATTTGTTGCTTCTTTAGTAGTTGCAACACCTTGTCAACATGTCGAACATGATACTCCCAAGACTTGCTATAGATTAGTATATCATCAAAAAATACTAAAACAAATTTTCGAAGGAAGGGCTTGAAAATGGAATTCATCAACCCTTGGAATGTGGAAGGTGCATTTGTAAGGCCAAAAGGCATGACCAAAAATTCAAAATAGCCTTCATGAGTTCGAAATGTTGTTTTTTGGATATTTGCTTCCTTCATTCTAATATGATGATACCGTGAATGAAGATCCAACTTTGTGAAGTAGATTTCTCCATGTAGTTCATCTAACAATTCATTAATGACGAGAATGTAAAACTTATCTTTAATAGTGATCTTGTTGAGTTCTCTATAATCTGGACACATATGCCATGAGCCCTCTTTCTTGACTACCATTACCACCGGTGCAAAGTAAGAACTTTGGCTAGGTCTAATAATGCAATCCTCTAACATTTATTCAACCATATGCTCAATTTCACTCTTCTGGGCATAATGGTATCTTTAAGGCCTCATTTTAGGAGGAACACTCCCAAGAATTAAGTGAATAGCATGACCATGATTTCGAGTGGGTGGAAGACCTCTGGGAATATCTTCAAATACTTTGGAATGATTATCAATGATCCCTTGGATATCTAGGGGAATATATGGCTTAGATGTTTGAACATATAGTGAGCATAGTTCTACAATTACACATTGATGCCCCATTTTCAATAATTTTTTCATGCCATTAGAGCTTATCACCTTACTAGGTTTCCCTGTGATACCCCTTAACTCAATTTTCTTTCCTTCCAATGAAATTTTTATGAAAAGTTCTTGAAAATTAAAAGCCACTGTTCCTAATGATTGTAACCATTGGAATCCTAGTACAACATCAACACCATCCATGGGTATAGAAATCATTGGACTATTCATTACATATTTCCCCATAGTAAGATTAATCTTATGGAATTTTCCTGAGCAATTGTTAGTTCCTCATTTTCAATCATCACTTGAAATTCTGGTGCTGGATATATAAAACAATTGAGAGCTTTGGCTAATTTATAGTGAATGAAATTATGAGTACCACCATAATTATTTAGGAATATTACCTTTTTCTTTTTGATATATCCTTCGATCTTGAGGGTTTGAGGAGTGCTAATTCCAACCAATTCATTACATGATATCGTGGGAGTCAACTCTTCAAAATAAATCTCTTCTATGTTTTCATCTTGAGATGGTTCTTGTTCTTGTTCTTCTTCCTCTTCACAATCT
>ML813624.1:32193-52417 GCA_009831015.1 Picea engelmannii | reverse complement strand
TGAATATTTCTTGTTGGAGAAGAACGAGAAGTATCCATGTCAAAGCAAGACACATTATTCTGATCACAATTGATTGAAGTATCTCAAAGTATCTGTTCCATTTTTTAAAAGAAATTCACAAAAATTCTATGTAGCTATTGTTTATTCTAATGAATCTACTTCTTTCATTTATTGATCTCAAAAGAAGAGGATAAGAGAATCAATATAGCCCAAATTATTATCAGAAGTTATATCGTTACATCCAAATTCTGTTCCTTCCTAATCCAACATTGTTATCCCTTAAAGCTAAGATTGGTAGACGATGATGAAGAGCCCAACTTCTCTGTGAAATTTATGATAGAGAGCTTAGGAAATATCAATCTCTTGTATTTTCTTAATGAGGATTTAGAAACATAAATGGGACATAAGAAAATGAGTTTAAACCCTATTTAAGAGTTTAGGTTTGTTGTTTCATCTCTTTCTTAATTCATCAAAATACATTACTAAAATTCAAAAAATTCAAACAAACTTATCCAATTGGGTGCATCTAATTTCAAACAAACTTATCCAAAATATAAATCAGGCCAAAACACTCATCAAGGGTCACACATCTTATTTTCATATGGTGTCATATCTCATTAATTTTGAGTGTCTGGCTTTTCCAAATTCAAGCGGTTGGGAACCTACTATCCTTCTAGTGCACATGTACTTCCAAAGTTTTGTTAAAGTAAATATCGTATTATATAATGGTCAATTACATATTAGACATATGCATTAATAAAATCACTTCAAATTTATATTATTTTATGATTTTATACTTTATCTCACTTTAGTGTGTTTCTCGGTCTATCCCACATTCATAAAGTGGATTAACTCAACTAGCTTGTAACCCTTTATAAGAAAGCTTTCACTTTCTTGTTATCTATGCAATATTGGTTTTCTTTGTGTGTTCGTGTTATCATTATATGGTATAGGAACCCAACATTCTTGAAGCTTTATCAAGAGTCTTAGGCCTTTGAAAGACAAGGTTTCCACTCTTATGATTTCAATATTCCGAGTGCCATGAAATATGTGCGGGCATAAATAGTTTTAAAGCCACGTTGCAAAAGAGGAAAAAAAAAGAAATTCTTTTAAATCATAAAGAAATTCAGCCAAAAGTCATTCAGATCATACAATAGCCATATTTAATCATATGGATTGTATGGAAAAGAACTACAATTTCCACTTGACTATACGACAAGATGAATTCATAATTCTAGTCACCAATCAATAAATTTTGACTGTACAGACCTGTATGACCTAATTGCTAATTTGATATGGAAGAACCAATTGCTAATTTGATATTTTTTAGTAGATCCAAGGATAAATTGATTGTTTTGGTGTTGGTTATTAGTGTATTTGATTGGTTTAGAGATATTTGAGAGTATATCTCTCAATATCTATGTGTTTTTCAATTGTTTGAGAGTAGATCTGTGCTTTATTGGGTTGTTTTTGAGTACATTTAGCAAACTCTTCATGTTTTGGGAAAATTTATCATAAACCTACTATTTTTAGTGATACATGGTTGCTACAATAGTTTAGAGTGAGTATTCAAGCGTTCTTACTCAAGGATTTCAAATTGAGGGAGGGAGGAACAAGTATATTCAACATTTTTCTCTATTTCAATGTATTTTTTTTGCATTTTTGACTGGTATCCATGGATTCTTTACCAAACATCATGTTGAAAGGTAGATAGAGATTCTATAGCAAGAACTACAATACATGGAAGAAACATACGTTGGCCATATTTGAGTACAGGTGCTTGGCTACTATCATCTTAGGTAACGATGCCCAACCACAAGTTATGAATAGAGATCGAGATAAGTTTGATGAGCTAGAGAGAGAAGCAGTGATGCCACTTAGTTGTCTTAGATGGATGAAATGCTTCCTATGTTCCAAAGAGGGAAGATATTTGGAAGCATTTAAAAGAGTTACATGTGAATTCATACAAGGGTAAAGACTTATTCCTAAAGAATATGTTGTTTTCGATCACAATCGATGATAGTGTATCATTATAGGATAACTCACTCAAGATCAAGGATACTAGAGAACTATTGTCTTCTATTGGTCAGAAGATGGAAGAAGTCTTCTATTGGTCAGAAGATGGAAGAAGAGGACATGGTGGTAATCATGATGAAAATCTTACCATGTGTTTATGAGAGCTTTATTGAGACCATGAACATCACCACTATGAATGTTGAATTGAAATTTGATGAGGTATGAAATATGCTTTTACAATAGGATAGATGGAAGAAACAATTCAATATTAGCAGTGGGACAAAAGGTTTAGAATAGGCCTTTGTGGCCAATTTCAAGGGAAAAAGAAAATGGGAAAAGTAGAAAGGTCAAGGCAACAATGAAGATGCAACCAAGAGTTAGAAGAACATCACATATGACTACTGTGGAAAGGTGGGCCATATGAAGAAACACTACAAAAAGAGGTTGGTTGATTAGAAAAACAACCAGGGAGGGACATAGTATAAGGATCATGTTGCAAAGCATACATAGGAGAATGAATCGACTTTCTATGTATTTATGACCAAGAGGCTAGTAGATTATCTCAGGTCATCCACTTGGTACATCAATTTAGGTGCATCGCAACACTTCACATGCATGATTGGTTCACAGACTATATTGCTTGTTCCTCCGAGGATTGAATGATATTTAGTGGTGGGGAAGAGTACACTTAATTGGAAAAGGGAATGTGCAAATTAGGCTTTGGAGGAAAAATGTTGTTTTTCCTTAATGTGTACTATGTGCTAGGCATGGATCTTAATCTATAATTGCTAGTTAGTTAGATTACGAGACACTTCCCCAGGTAGATGCCAACTTTAGAAATTACAAATGATACATAGTTGAAAAAGATACCAAGAAAACTCTTGCTCTTAGTGTGGAGGATCATCGACTGTTCAAATTGGTTGAAACTAGACAGGTTAGGGAGCATGCATTGAAATACAAGAATGTATTATACACTAACACACTTTGGAATTAGTGGTATGGGAATCTTAATTTGACCTAACCCTAGCTCAAGAGAATTCGGTATATGGACTTCCTAACATCCAACAATACATTCAAGGTGTATGCAGAGCTTTGCTAGATAGGGAAGCAACACCGATCACCATTTTATGAAGGACAAGCTTGGAGAACACAAAGTTTCCTTCAGCTAGTTCATGCAGAAATTTGTGGATCAATAAACATGGCATCAATCACTGGTGCTAGGTATTTTCTTCTGTTTGTTGATGACTATAGTAGGGAAATGTGGTTGTACTTTTTGAAATTGAAATTTGAAGTGTTTAATTAATTTCAAGAGTTTAAAGCATTAGTAGAAAAAGAGTCGAGGTGTCATATTACCACTCTTAGGTTTGACAATGGTGGTGAATTATGTTCAACAACATTCAATAACTTTTTTGTTAAACATAGAATTAAAATTAAGTTCACTACAACATACACTCTATAGTAGAATGGAATGGTTGATAGGAGAAAGCGTATTATCATAACGATGTCCTTGTGTATGATGGAGAATAGGTGTGTTCCCAATAGGTTTTGGGCTAAGTAAGTATTCACAATACTCTACATACTTAATAGATCTCCAATGATGGTAGTGAAGAAGAAGACCCTAGATGAATCATGGTATGGGAGGAATCCCAGAGTCAATAATCTTAAGGTATTTGGTTCTACTACTTATGCATGGATTCTAGAAGACAAGAGAATCAAGTCAGACCCTAAGAGTAAGAAACTGATGATCATAGGGTACAATGATAGTCATAAAGCCTATATATTGGTTGATGTTGACACTAATTAGTTAGTATTCAACATATATGTCATAGTTAATGAGAAATATGTACTTTTAAAAACTTTTTTCAGAGATTAAAATCAAATAACAATAGCCTATTTCAACTGAGGATTCACTTATCAAGCTTAAGGCAACTCCACTTTAAAGTGGGGAAGATTTTGAGCATGAGGAGTTTTCAAGATTTAATTTTGATGATATCGATAAAGGTACAAGTAGCCCATATCATGGAAATAAATTCGATGGGGAATATCCCAATAAGAGACCAAAGTGGTGGCACAACACCCTTGGACATGTTTAGGTACACGAAATGATCGAGAGACGATCGTCGAGAGGTGAGAGAAAACAACAACCAAACAAGGTTAAATATGCTATAATGGCCAATGTTTAGGAAATATATGAGCCACACGTGTTCTAGGAGAAAAAAGGGAGACCTGAATGGGACAAGGCCATGGTAGTTGAACATGAAAGTATGATGAAAAACCAGATTTGGGATTTCATAGCTCTTCCACCAAGGAAAAAACCATTGGTTGCAAATGGGTATACAAGGTCTAGTACAAGGTAGATGGCACACTTAACAAGTACAAGGAATTGTTGGTCAAAAAAGGGTTCTTTCAGTGAGAGGGCATTGACTATGAGGAGACCTTTTCTTCTATAAAAATGATGAGCACCATCAAATCAGTTCCAGCCATGGCAACATAGTTTACCTGGAAGGTCCATTAGATGGACATGAAGAGTGCCTTCCTCAATGGAGATTCATAGGAAGAGGTATACATGTATCAACCACATGTAATTCAGGTTCTAGGGAAGGAACATCTTTTTTGAAAGTAAAGAAGGGTATATATGGCCCGAAGCATGCACCCTAGGTATGGTACATTAATATTGATAGGTACTTGGATGAATAGGGACTCCAATGGAGTCCTTCAGATTTTAATATGTACGCCAAAAGTGTTGGTAATGATATCATTTAACTAGTTATTTATGTAGATGACATCATTATTATAGGTAGCGAGGAAAGTTTTATTGAATAGATCAAATATAATATGGGTAAATATTTTGACTTGATTGATCTAGGCCTCCCAGTACATTAATATCCAAGTGTAGAAGTTTGGAAAATAGGTAGCATCATTTTTCTCTCACAAACAAAATATGTCAAGAGTTTGCTTGACAGGTTCATAATGAAATATTGCAAAATATCATCTACACTTGTAGAGAAAGGGGTGAATCTTTCAACCAAGTCTGATTCTAAGGAATTTAATGAGTTAGTCTACAAGAAAGTAGTGGGGATCTTGATATATTTTACAACCACTAGACCTGATTTGAGTTAAACTATAAGCTTAATTTCCAAATATATGACAATGATGAAGGTAATGCATTGGACTATAACAAAGAGGGTGCTGAGATATGTGAAAGGGATGCTTGACTTTGGAATTCTGTAAAACAAAATAAAATGTCCTAGGTTGTGTGGGTGTATAGATTCAAATTGGGCAGGTTGTGTGGATGATAGAAAATAAACTTTTGGATATGTATTCAACCTTGACATAGGTTTAGTCACATAGATTGGTAAGAAGAAACATGAGTGTCCCTTTCATTGACAAAAGTAGAATATCAAGGAGTAGTGAAAGGAGCATGCGAGGCAGTCTGGATCAAGAGGATTCCTTTAGACATGAAAATGCAACAAACAAAGCCAACACCCTTATTCTGTGACAATCAAGGGGTGCTCAAACTAGCCAAGAATCTAGTCTTGCATGAGAAAACCAAGCATGTTGATATACATCGAGACTTCATCAAATAGCTTGTAGAGGATGGATCTATTGAGTTGTAGTACTGTCCCATAGAGGACAAAACTACAAATATTTTCACCAAGTCTTTGGTTCCTAGAAAAATATGTAAAATTCTTGGATAAACTTGGTCTAGTTAGTAGATTGACCATTAAGGGAGGGTGTTAAAGTAAATATCAGATTATAATGGTCAATTAGTGATCCATGTGGATATTGGTGGCCACCCACCTATTCCAACTGGATCCTGTTGACAATTTTTAGTTCAACACGTTGTTCTGTACTTCTTTGTAATTGTTGGTTCTACACTTCCAGGGATATCTGAAGCCCTACACATCTTCTAGGTGGATACTGGTGGCCTCCCACCTAATCCAACTAGATTATTTTGTATGTTTTCATGTCAACACATTTTTCTGTACTTATAGGGCCGTTTTAGGGCCCTAAACAATGTTTTTTTTGGCTCACGACAATCAAACTGTAGACATAGTCAAATTTTGGCAGCGTAATGTGTAGTTCTCGAAAGACATTTCCAATGGGCTATCACGTGCCTAAAAAGAAGGCCATATGAAAAAGTTACGACCCAGGGAAGTTGAGGTACCAACTTACCCATAGGGGCCCACATAACTTTTAGCATTTCATCTCCTAGGGTTAGGTTTTTGGATGTCTAAGGTTTTGGAATTCATGAGTAATGTTAAAAAGGCCTCTGGAGCCTCATTGTAATCAGTCTTCTCAGATGGATTCGCGTAACAACCACATCTCTTCTCAGATATAGCTACCACCATTCGAGCAAATGTTTCAATTCTCCATTTTTACACTTTCAACCTATTTCATTTATTTAATAGAAGATATTGTTCACTGGATATCTGTGTTGTTATTCATATCTCTATGTTTATTGGATTTAGTCTGTTAATTAGTTCATTCCACTCCTAAATTTGGATCAGTGGTATCATAGCAGTTTGCTCTTCATTTATTTTTCTTTGTGAATGTCCCTGACAAGATCTGGGTACAAGAAGTTGGGACTCGAACCAATCGAGCTGTTGCAATATCGACCGCACCAAGCTCAACAACAATCCATGGGGGACAAAAATAAAGATGATGGAGCAAGATATCCTTCTAAAATGTTGCTTGAGGAATCCCTTGTGTGACAAAGGAATTAAATGATGGACAAGTTTGCGCAGATCCTTTGATGGATTCCCACAAGAGAAGCATCTTCATCAAGCGGCCATGCAACCCCCTTCAAGGTACATGCAAATTTTGATATTCCATTATTTGAAGGGCTGATAGATGAAAATGTTGTAGATAAATGGTTGAATCTGCTAGAAGGATATTTTTCGGTCCACAATTTTTTCGATAGGGAAAATATTACTTTTTCACTCCTCAAGGTCGTCCCCCATGTTAAGGACTGGTGGGATAATTACTCTGAGAAAAGGGCCATAGAGGAATCTACAATATTTGAGGTTGCCCCTACATGGGATTCCTTCCGGGATGCCATTAAAGAACAATACTACCCTGTTGGAAGCTATGAGGACCAGTACACCAGATGGACCACCCTACGTCAAGAAAGGGACCAAAAAATACCAGATTTCACCAGTATTTTCCATACCCTGTGCACCAAATTTGGTATCAAATACTCTGAGTGACATTTGGTGCTCAAATACTGCGGCTGTTTGCATAGATACGTTAAAAAAAAATGGAGTTTCAAAACATCGCATCATTGGGTATGACTTATAGATATGCTGTCAAGATCGAGAATAAATTTAAGCAGAAGATTCAAGAGTTTGGATCTGCAAACTTCTCATAGCTGAAGCAGGGAAAAGGCAGCCCCAACCCTCACAAAAAGGGATAAAGCAAATATGGCCACTTTCAGGACAACTAGTCCAAGACACAACACAAGAAGGGAAGTGAGAAGACAAAGAAGGACATGGGAAAATGGTGTGAATACCATAAGAGCCCTTGGCACAACACTGAAGAATGCCTCTCCAAGTAGTCACTCATGGCTGAGTTGAAGGCTTCCGAGTCATATGCCGATTCTGAATCCGAATCAAATCCAGAAGGAGGGAAGCAAATTATCGATTCTAAACCTAGTGCCATTGTCGCCACCACCAAAGTCCAACCAAGAAAACCATAAGAACTAGAGGACGGGGAATGCCTCTTTCACTCACGGATGTGGTTAAAGGGGGCTTTGCTTCATTTCATTGTCGATAGCACCAGTCAGAAGAACCTGATCTCAACAAAGGTTGTGAAGTGACTAGACTTGCCGATGACACCGCACCTGCAAACCTACACCATTGGCTAGCTTCGCCAAGGAAGATATATCTGTGTTAGCCAACACTGTCGTCTTCCCTATGACATCAAGCCTTTCAAAGACGAGTTATTGTGTGATAATTCTCCCCTTGAAGTTTGTGATGTTATTTTAGGACAACCATATTTGTGGAAGCATCATGTTGTGTATGAGTCTACCCCACAATGTTATTATTACTTTGGGTAGACAATTGTATAGGATACCAGAGGTAGTGCCGCCTATCGCTATTTCTTTAATATGTGCTAAGAAATGCAGTAAGGTCATTTCACAGACCGAGAAGTTCGTCTTATTTGTGATCCGTGCTCAGAGTAAGAAGAAGGTCACCGCTGCATCCATGACCTCTACAAAGATCCCTCTTTACAGCAGAAGCAAGTGGATGGGATCGTGGAAGAGTACAGAGACATCTTCTCCTCACCCACCGGGGTACTGATGCACTGCCAAGCCAAGCATCCAATTGATATAACCCCTGATGCACCTCTTCCTAATGGACCAATCTATCATCACTTGTTGATGGAAAATGACGAAATCAAGTGTCAGATCTAAGAGCTTCTTCAAAAGGGGCACATCAGACACAATTCCTCCCCTTGCGGAAGCTTGATTGTACTAGTGTAGAAGAAGGACGAGACCTGATGACTATGCGTTGATTACAGAGCATTAAACAAAATAACCGCCAGGAACCAATACCCAATTCCCAGGATTGATTAACTTCTTGACCAAATCAAGGGGGAAAAGTTCTTCAACAAGATTGACCTAAAGTTTGGCTACCACCAGGTTCCCATCGAACCAACTGATGTATGGAAGACAAATTTCAAATCTAAAGAAGGTATCTTCAAATGGCTGGTCATGCCCTTTGGATTAACAAATGTACTAGCCACTTTCATGAGTTTGATGGATGATGTATTGAGATCCTTTACCAACTCTTTTGTGGTGGTATATTTGGATGACATCCTCATCTTCATTAAAAATTGGGAGGAGAACATGTGGCATATTCAACAAGTTTTGAGCACTCTGCAACAACACAAGCTATATGCCAACTTGGAAAAATGTTCCTTTGGAATGAACAAGGTCCAATACTTGGGCTACATTGTTGATGAGCATGGGGTACATGTTGATCCCATTAATATCCAAGTCATCCGTGACTAGCCAGCCCCAACCACACTAACTGAGCTTCAAATCTTCTTGGGACTGGCCAACTTCTACCTATGGTTCGTGTTGGGATTCTCCCATATTGCATGGGCCCTCAAAAACGTGACCAAGGGAGGTGGCAAGGAAAACAATGTGCGGGGGAAGGACACACAATGAGCATTTGATGATCTGAAGCATCGCTTGTGCTCAACTTGAGTAGTCTCCTTTCCCGATCTACAAAAACCATTTGAGATTGAGACTGATGCATCTGACTATGTTGTAGGTGCAGTTCTCACTCAACACGGTCATTCAGTGACATAACATAGTGAGACACTCTCAGATACTGTCCAGAAATATCCCACCTATGACAAGGAAATGTATTCCATTGTACAAGCCTATCGTCAATGGAAACATTACATTCTGGGAATGGTGACGATCATCCACATTGATCATAAGTATCGGCATTTCATACAGACACAGAGGAAGTTGTAGAACGACCGCCATCAAAAGTGGTCCACCTACCTGTAACAGTTCCATCTCAACATCAAGTATAAGACAGAGAGCACAAATCATGTCGCCGACTGCCTCAATCGACCTCCCGTGGCTGCACTCACCACTATGCTCCATTCTTAAGGACATGAGGCATATGAGTGGCCCCAAATTTATCAGCAAGATCCGAACTTCTCCACCACCTATCAACTCTTGGGTATAGACACGATTGTCACCGATTTTCACATTCAGGATGAACTGTTATGCCATCTGGGATATCTCTGTGTTTCTGCAAGAGAGCATGCAAAGATGATTTGGGAAGCCCACTACAGTTGGATGTAATGCCATTTTGGTGTTAATAAAACTGTGGTCGTTCTCCAAAAACATTTTTATTGGCCAAAACTTCGACAGGACGTCAGTAAGTATATCAGATCTTGCACTGCCTGTGTCATTTCCAAGAAAACCATCGAGAAGCAAGGCTTATACACTCCTCTTCCTACCCCCGAGAAGCCTTGGGAATAAATCTCGATGGATTACATGTCTGGTGTTGTTCCTGAGTCTGTACTTAAGGCTTTAAAGTACAGTGTCAAGGCATCCGAAAGTATACTAAAGGTTTATAAAGGATTATACTTACCTTCGGTATTGGAGACTAATGAGGATTTCTACGTTCTTGTTGTCTAGCTTCCAACTGTTCCTGGGTAGTAATATCTTGTTCAATGGCTGCCCATGAACGTTCTAATTCCTCCCGGTTGTTAGTAGTTTTAAGGATTGTATCGAAAAGATTTAAAGCGATGTGTATTTGGTTGGATAGTCCGGGTTGAATATTTGGTTGAGTTACTGTAGAAACAGTCATTAAGGAACATTACTAATATGGATAATGATTTAAACAGAAGATTTCAATGCTGTTTCAATTTGGTTAAAATAAAGAGAAAATTTTGCACGAAGAACGAAATAAGAATGAAAACTAAAGGCCCTTTCCCGTAACTGTATTATTTGTAGTAAAAAGATGTGGGGTGAGAGAAAAATGTTTAGCTGTAGATAACGTAAGGTTACTGTCAATAGAAAACTCACACATACGTAGAAGAAGAAATCGACATAGAAATAATTGACATAGTGTAAATAAATATGAAATTCTGTAAATGCAAATTGGTCTTGCACCCGCTAATAGCTGGTGCAGAGGAAAGACAAGAAACAATTACAGAAAAATGAAATCCTTTCACTAGAATAGTGGTCGTACTAAATTATAGTGATACACATCAATTATGAAGAGTGAAACGAAATGAAACAAGAAACATAACAAAACAAACTTGTAACACAGTCGTGACGGAATCAGGAATCTTCAAATTTGCTTGTATTAACTTCTCGGATGCAAAAACTCTATTACAATCACTACCCTTAAAAGGTCTAACCCCCCCTTGGTGCCTTTCTTTTTGTGATCTATTTATACAAATTTTCCCTCCTACTCTATTTTCAAAAAGTGCCAGGTGCTTGCCTTCACGTGATTCGGTGCATATGATACATTTGTCCACCATCTGGGATGAAAGCTGTGAAGGCTCTGCTTGACAGCTGGGAGGAGCGAAATCACTCCATCTCTTCTACTCTACTTTCAAAAAGTGCCAACTTCTTGTCTTTGCGTGGATTCGGTACATATGATACATTTGTCCACGAACTGGGATACAAGCTGTGAAGGCTCTGCTTGACAACTGGACTCGGCGAAATAGAACTCTTGAGCCAATTGTGGAAGTTTATTACCTATTTGTGCATCAATGATGTGAAGAGCACTGAGTTGTGCGCTCAGTTGAATCAAATGTTTATCAACTTGAGCCATATCTACCCTGTCCATCTTAGAGATATGCACCGAATCTCTTTCATTCTTTTCCTTTAGATCGAGGGAGATCTGACCTACGTTCATTTGCCTTAGCGTCTCTGAGTCACCTCCATTCTCCATTTCTAGCAGCTCGCCATCTATGGCAGTGAAGGCTTCTTCTAATGAACAGGTTACTTTTTGAGCATGTTCCTTGCTTAAGGCAATATTATGTTCCCAATCTTTTAACAAAATATTACCTCTTGTTTGTTCTGCGATGGTGAGCCCTGGAGAATCTGTGGAAAATCTGTTGTTGGTAGCTATCACTGCCTCTTGAAAGGCTACCCGAGCAGCTTCAGCTTTCTTTTCTCTGGCGGTCAGATTCTCGGAAATCTAATGCATCAACAGACAATCTTCTTGAATTACTCTAACCTTGTCCAACAGATTCTGCTGTACAGAAGAGATCCTGCCTCTGATATCAATCGCTCGGGATTTAAACCCCACGACGTTGATCATTTTTATTTCAACAACCTATACTTGAGCCTGTAGCTCTGTGATCATATTCCTCTGCTGACCAGCCTGCACCCGACCTTCTTGGATCACCGAATGTGCTTGCTCCAGCTTGACTTTGAGCATTTCTATCTCATTTTTATCTGCCAATCTAGCCTGTTCCATCTCTATGTTGGCCTGGCCCTTGGCATTTTCTGTGGCTGTAGCCAACCTGGCCTCGAGGGTCCTAATGAGCCGATTATTTCTTTTTAATTGGAGATTCATCTGCCCAACCGAGAATTGATTTGCCGAAGCGTAGGCGCCCAGTGTTCTAGCGATTTTAGTAGCAAGCTGGTCACTTTTCTTGCTCTTGCCATCTGTCATGATTTTGTATTTTTTAACAGTGGACTCTCCCTCTTAATAAAATTCTCGCTTCACTACAACTTTTCTCTTTTTGTCAAAAAAGAACTCATTAGGAGGGAGTTCCTCTGCCCTTATAGGTCTCAGTTCTTCGCCAAATATCCATCCCTCGCTAACATCTCCCTGTGCTGACTGCAAGGGTGTGACAGAGGAAATGGGTTTTCCTATTTGCTTTGTAGATTCTTTTGGAGTGTCGACAAGGTTATGGTCTTTTGGAGTATTTGGGGCTTCTTTTTCAGTCTCTGCTATCTGCTTTCTCGGTGGATCTGGAGTTTTTCCTTCAACCTCCGAACTCTCTTTGCTTGGCGGGTCTGGAGTCATTCCCTTAGCCTCTGAAATCTGTTTTCTTGGAGGATCCGGAGTCTTTTCTTTTGTTTCGGGATTACTCGTTTTCTCCTCTTCTGGTTGCTATCCAGGGATAGGTATTACCTCTGTAGAATCTTCAACATTTTTATCTTTTGTCTCGGCAATGGCCAAACCTCCCAACACAGTGGGAAGACATCTTCGCCTATGCTCTTGGAATCTTAACACAACTGCTGTGTCTTCGGGTGCTAGCGATTGGATCTGGGCTAACACCTCTTCATAAGATTTCGCTCCTCGGAAAATGTCGTCCGAGGGGGAATTTTCATGTTCGAATCTCTTAAGTCCAACATGAGCCAGGTGATTTCTTACAACTTTTTGTGGATCATGTTTTTTAATCTCAATGGAGGCCAACTTTAGGTCCTCCAGGGCAGCAGCCTCGACTTTGGCATGCCCAAAATATAATAAAGAATATGAATTCATTCGAATGGGAAAAGAAGGCCATACCTTCTTTGAATAGCCCTTTAGTTCCTTGCTTACCCCCCCGATTATTGTTTGCCATGCAACTTCACGACAAGCTAGTTTATCGGGAATGAACAAAGGTAGCGCATCAGGGGGTACAGAAGCCCCGAAAACTCTGATGTATGAGAACTCTGCTTCTACATACCAATCTGCGATGCCACTCAGACCTGTTGAAATGCTATCCGATATGTGAGGTGGCAGGTGGCCAAAAATATTGATGTGCAGGGGCACCATCACCCAATTGAAAATATCATATGGGAACTTTCCAGCTTTACTTTCCCATAATTTATCATGGTATTTGTGCACTGGTTTTTCTTGGGGTGGATTCCAAGCCCAATTCATCAAGGGGAAAGGCGTCATGGAACATATTGCATCCATGATATATGCCGACATGTAGAACGCTGAGGGTTTCCCACCTGCCTTTTTCTCCCGATACTCTATGAACTTGTTGGACAAGCTATCTGAGAGTATCTTTGCCCAATTGAAAGAGCAACCTTCAGCGACCCGAGATATGAGAGGCACCCAAGAGACATAGAAATGCGAGGTGTCTTCTCACCCAAATAGACGACATGTCATCATGGCCACATACTTTTATTATGGCTCTAGCGAAGCAATTGAATACACGCCCTTGTCATTCGCTCTGAATGTCGCGGGGCGCGAAACCCAATCCTTTATCAAACCTGGCATAGTTTTGTCATATTCTGTGCACTCCTTCTTTTTGAATTCTTCCAAGAAATACGCACCGTATGTATATTCATATGTGGAAGGAAACTTATACATGCTTTGTAAATGCTCGGGCCGGAAAGTTCCGATAGTCACTCGTTGACTATTCATAATTGTTCTGGTAGGCAGGTCCACGTGATCCAAGGCCCAACGGATCATGTCATAGTAAGGAAGCAACCGGGGCCTGGTCGCTATTCTGTGCATCCCTGACTGGACAACTATCTTATACTTGGTGTGTAAATCGTCTTTTTCGTTGCCGTCAGAATCATCTGAGTAATCAACTAATTCTGCCTGTAGAACATTGAACACATGCGACCAGTCGTTAATCGATTCGATACTTCGGGGTGAAGTATCGGAGATATTGTCTGAGCCCTGGCTTGTAACTTCGACATTTGTCTTCGTCGCTTTCCGCGGAGCCATGACTGCTGCTTTCTTTTTCGTTCTTCTGTGATAAACCTGCGTATACATGCAGAAGTAAATTCAAATTCGAAAATGATGAGCTCTGCTTGCTTATGAAAAAAGTTTTCATTATAACAAAATGAGACTCCCGTATATATTTGAAACTTCTGTAATCTCCGTAATAAGTCTGTCCAATCGCAATTAACAACAAATTGATTGCGTAAAAATCTGATCTAATTTATTCGTAGATTTACCCTAATTATCTATTAATGTCATCAATGTTTGGCGGCTTGCCAGTCAGTCGGAGTATGAAAAGCAAAAAGTTTCCTCGGGAAATGTGCAAGCCTCGATGCGTGGGACCTATCTCGTTAAAATTTAAAATATTCAAAATATAGCAACGTTTAAGATCTTTCTCGCTTTTCGCTGCATCGGGGATTTCCCTTTAACATTTTAATTTTTCAACTCGCGAGACTGCGAGTACCGATTTTGATTTAAGAGATAATCGTGATTTAAAGCATGATTAATTTCCTAATCATTCTACTCGCGGTATCGCGACTCGGAATTTCAAAGATAAGATTTCGGGAGATTAGTATGCCGAGTTACGAAACTGCGAGAAATCGACAATTAAGACTTAATTAGGATTAAGAGAACTTGGATTAGGTGACTAATTAATCATACTATAATCACATCGTGGTTTCGTGATTCAGAGTTTTATACATCATGATTTTCGAAAAGATAGCGTCGAGAACCATTTTAACCATAGTTAGCTTTTGCCTTTAATCTCTGACCAGGATTATCTTACAAGTACCTCGCGTTCTTGATTCTCAGGACTGTAAAAAAGAAAAAATGGGTTTGATGAGCGCTGAGGCGCGAAACCCCGACAACGTCAAATCAAAAGTTAAAAGATATTACCCTAGTTAGTGCTTCGTGCGGAAAATAAAAACGACTTCGTCATTTCGTGACTTGAGACGTATGAACTCAAGGATTAAAGTTTCCGACTTGCAAGATCCCGAAATAAAGTCAAAAAGGTCGAACGTTTAGTACAAAAGCGGACTTGTTTTAAGGGGAGAAAAAACATCGCTGCTTTTTTCGACAAGGTTGTAAAAAATCTTTTCAAAGTTCCGGGGGAAAAAATTCAAAAGGCCATGTTTAGATTTCTAGTCTCAAAGACTGAAAAATGTGAAAGGTTATAAATCAGTTAAGGGTGGCTCCAACATAGGCTCCAACTAGGGATCATGCCTCCCTGTGAGGCGTGAAGAACAGTAGACCAGGTGCCAATATTGGGTAAATGGAGTCACAAGCTAAAATCAACAAAAAACTCAAGGAAAAAGATAGAAGGGAGGGAAAAGCTTCGTTTTGTACTTCAAGAAGTTTTTCCGAACTTAGATACTCCTTCCAAACACGGCCAAAGTCACTCTCACAACCATCCCTTTCTCATACTAACTTTGGGGACGCTTTAAGACAGTCAAAACGACCCTAGGATATTCAACAGATCTTACGATTCTCAGCTTGCATTTAAAGAACGTTATTATACAATTTTAAAAAGGGAAGTCCCATCGGAATTTGGGGAAATGATCAGGCTTCCAGAAAGTGTTGGTTACCAGAGTAGATTGATATTTATATATAACAGCCTTACAGATCTCTTAGACATTTCTTCACTGCCAGCGAGCCTCTTCAGTACCCCGGTGAAGTTGTCTGACCCCCTTTTTACTGAATTTCTTTTCACCACTTCGGAAAATATTTATGCGTTTAAATGTTAAGACGAGGGCAATCATTTTTGAATTTCCTTTCATCGTCTTAATGGACTAGGTGGGGGAAATCATTTCTGAATTTCCTTTCACCACCTGTCTTAGTATTTTTTTTTTTAAACACGAAGATGGGAGCAATTAGTTTTTATCAGGGCTGAGATCTGTGTAATATTTTTGATCATAGGTCTGTCCACTTATTTTTATTACTCGGTATCAACCTCCCTTTGACCCTCACAAGACCTTAGGTTCTCAGGGAGATTGGGGAGGATAATAAAATTTTAAGGAACATCCTGTTCAAGCAAGCTTTGATTTTTCCGACGCTGTTGAAAAACCTAGGAAAGTTAGGATCGCTATAAACGTCTCTTAGCTTATCAGAAGATCAGGTAGTTGTGAAGACCAAATTTCTTATTAAGATCGGCTTCGGAATCCCTGAGGTTTAAAATAAAAAACCTTTACCCCTTCACAAAGACTCGGGAAGATAGTGACTTGCTAAAATTTAGGCCCAAATATAGACAGAAAACAAGGCAGCAATTCAATGGGTTAATATACAAAGGGTCACAACAGTTTGGAACTAGTTTTCGAATATATTTAGGAACAAAAATTATGACTGACTGTTTTTAGGTTTAATGTATTCATTTTATTTGAAGATTATGAAACCCAAAATATTCCTGTTATCTAACCTTTTGTATTGCAAATTTGAAAAATGTTACCTTAGTTTGCTTAAACAACCTTTCATGAATTGTATATTGATAAAACTCACCTCTGTCTTTTTTTTTCAATTTCTTTGTGGATTATGAATTTTCTTATGTATCACCTGTTTTATGTCGTTCTATTCCCAATATCGACCTGCATATTATTTTTTCAGCTAGTTTCGTCTGCAACTGGAATCCTGCAACAACCAATACAAATTTTATTGAAAATGTGTTGAGAGTTTAGGAACGAAAACCAAAAAATTAAAAGTAAATGTTTGAACGAAAACATAAATATGTACAAAAACTCATAATAAAATTTATTTATTTACAAATATATACATATAATTTCCTATTTTATTTTATTTCTTTTTTATCCGACGACTGTCACGTCATGTAGTGCTTTAAGTACCGCCCGTTGATCGGGGCGTTTAGAACTTCTCCATCAATATTTTCCAGAAGAAAGGAATTCTTTCCTTCTGGAGCCGAGACCCTGAATGGTCCATACCAAAGGTGATAAAATTTTCCATGTTTAGCGGCTTCTTCCCTTATCCTATCCCATCTTAACACTAAATCACTTGGGAGGAATTCTCTGTTCTTTGCCTTGATGTCGAACAATGCTTTCATATCGTCCTGGTATTTCTGCATTTTCTCATCAACCTCTATTCTGTGCTGTTGAACCTCGATCAGCTGATTAATTCTCCTGGTTACATGATTGGGTTCTTCATTCTGATCCTACCATAATTTCATCACTGGCAACGCTAAGTTTATAGGCAGAACCGCGTCAGTGCCATAGACCAACTGGAAAGGCGAAATGCCGATAGACCTTTTAGTGTTGATGCGATTTTCCCACAACGCGTACTTCAAATGCACATGCCAGGACCTTTTGTTTTTATCCAGTACTTTTTTGATTACGTTTACCAGGCTCTTGTTAGATGATTCGGCCAATCCGTTTCCCTGAGGGTAATAAGAAGTGGAATGGCCGAGAACGATACTGTACTTTTGGCAGAAATTGATCATAGCCATGGATTTGAAGGCCTGGGCATTGTCGGTAACAATCTTTCGGGGACACCCGAATCTCAACAAGATGTTATCTTCCAAGAAGTCGATCACCACCGAGTCTGTTGCCCTTTTGGTTGGAATTGCTTCCACCCACTTTGTAAAATAATCTGTGGCTGTTAAGATCCACTTATGCTGAGCATTGGAATGGGGATTAATTTCCCCTATGAAGTCTAATCCCCATTGTTGAAATTGGGCTTCGGTTTTGACTGGAACGAGTGGTAGTGCAGGGAGTTTCTGTTTACCAGCGAATATTTGACATGAGTAACAGGCGCGTACTTTGGCATTGACGTCCAAAAACAGTTTTGGCCAATAGTATCCGGACCTCAAGATATTGTAGGCTGTGGCTCTCCATGCATGGTTTCCTCCGTAGATTCCTTCATGAAATTCTTCTATAACCCGTGGAGTTTTCGACTCAACCAAACAGACGAGTAAGAACCCGAGTGGATCCTTCCAATATAGTTGATTTTCGGAGATGCAATATTTTGCAGTATGGAGTTTTAAAGTTCTGCATTTGGCTGGTGTTAGTCCATCTGGACATTTCAGGTTTAACAAATAGAAAACTATATCTTTATACCATCCCGACGACACGAATTTTTCTTCAACCTTGCTTGGACGTGTCTGGTGATCCGGCTCTTGCCAATGTGTGTCTCCGTCTTCCCCTTGTAGGCAATTGATGTCAAGAACTCTAAGGTTTGACCGAGCCAAGAGTTTGGCCAGACCCTGCCCCTTTATCAATTTAGTAGGCTTGACTTCTAGATCAAATTCTTGTATTTTAGCGAGCCAACGCCCTCATTTTCCATCACTATCTGGCTGTACCAATATATCCTTCACAACACTAGTTGGTACGTACGCGATAATTTTTGAATGCAGAACATACGTTCTGAATGCTTTAAGTGATTTCACCATTGCGTACGCCTGTTTTTCTATTATATCATATTTTAGTTCGGCGTCTCTAAGGCTCTTGCTAAAAAACGCGATCGGGTGTTCAAAGCCTTCATCATTTTTTTTTAGCAACATCGCGGCGATAGTATGTTCAAAGGCGAACGAGAAGATGAGGAAATATTTCAAGTAATCTGGGCTTGTTAACACAGGTGCTTCACTGATGAATTTTTTAATATGCTCGAACGACGCTTTAGCCTCAGTCGTCCAATTTACTCTTCTATCCTTTTTTAGCATTCCTGTGATCAATTTGACAATCTCAGCAAAATTTGGTACAAACCTTCGCAAAAAATTTATTGTACCTAAGAAAGATTGAATTTCTTTTACATTCCTAGGAATCCTGATAGTTTGTATTACTTCAATCCTCTTAGGATCGATCCTGATCCCATCTTTAGATACGATATGCCCCAGAAGCTTACCTTCCTGCATAGCGAAATGTGATTTCTTTGGATTCAAAGATAGGCCATACCTGCAACATTTTCAAAAGTCTGTTTTAAATGGATCAAATGTTCTTCATCGGTTTTAGAGAAAATCGTTAAATCGTCAAGGTAGATTACTACGAACTTGTCTCTTTCTCTGATGAAAGCGATGTCCATAGCACGCTGGAATGTAGCCCCTGCATTCATCAAACCAAAATGAATTTTATCATACATGAATGTACCCCATGGTGTGGTGAAAGCGGTTTTTTCTTTGTCTAGCTCGTTCATGGCGATTTGGTTGTACCCAGAAAACCCATCTATCATAGACATTCGATTTGCTCCAACTACCCTTTCCAGGACGTGGTCCATTTTGGGGAGCGGATAATTATCCTTAAGAGAGGACCTGTTCAAGTTCCAGAAATCTACACATAGTCTGATTTCTCCGTTCTTTTTTCTGACAGGAACTAAATTGGCCACCCAGTCTGAGTACCTTAGAGGTACGATTATTTTCGCATCTAAAAGATTCTTAACTTATTTTTCAATGACGGGCAACAAGATGGTGTTAAATTGCCTAAGCTTTTTCCTAAAAGGCTTGACCCCGGGCTTCAACGGTATCTTGTGCTCAATTACGGAAGTATCATACGTTTGAAGTTCTTCATAGGACCAGGCGAAAACATCTGTATACTGTTTGAGTAGGTCTCTGTATTGGTATTTTACCTTGGGAGGGAGGAATTTAGATATCTTTACTATCCTGGCTTCTTTTTCAGTTCCTATGTCGCAATCCTCCACTTCTTCTAGTTGGGGCTGCAAAGTGGATTTCACAGGTATGTCGTTCTGATCGAAGAGTATTTCTAAAGGAATTAAGCCTTTCAGGATCTGGTTGTTTTTAAGTACCAACATGCGATGATCCGCTATTTTATCTCGAAAGGTTTCAGGATCTTCACCCTCTTGCATAGTCCACATCGGGTCGTTTTGGTTTTCTTGGTCTGGATAAGTTTCAGAGAACTCACCTACTGCCATAAGAAATCTCTGAATTTGCTCGTCATCTTCAAAGATCTTCCAGTATCTGACATTATCGGGTATAGAGGGTTTATATCTGATTTCAATATGATATTTCAGTTTAACGTTCGTGGGAGGAGAAAAGGTTGAGGCTGCCTTAGCCAATGCGTCAGCATGTAGATTCTCTGTGCGAGGAATAAAATGGACTT